>CM076584.1:1571215553-1571492843 GCA_034641835.2 Pinus albicaulis
GATTCACCCCCCCTCTCAGTATTTTTCCCAACAATATGCACGAATCGATTTTGACTGAAGCTATTTGAAAGTGGTGAGCAAGTGATTATGATATTTACTTCGTGTGTCAGACTGTGGGAATAGAACATTATGGGAATTGGAAATGTTTGCACTCATACCCTAATCGTTATTGACACATACGCATTAATTAATATTTGTAT
Organism: Pinus albicaulis; assembly: GCA_034641835.2. Taxonomy (NCBI): domain Eukaryota; kingdom Viridiplantae; phylum Streptophyta; class Pinopsida; order Pinales; family Pinaceae; genus Pinus; species Pinus albicaulis. Next base: position 1,571,215,754 of record CM076584.1, read on the forward strand.
ATACTTTTATACATGACGAAATTGTATGCATGAAATTTTTTTATGCAGGAACTTAAAATGATTGCGCAAGATAATATGTGTTTGCGAAATGCATATTTACGATTAGCATTGTTTCTTATAGTAAGCATGGGTAGCTTAATGGAAACAAAAAATCTGTGAAAATAAAACATTGCAAACATTGCAATGTGAATTGCATGAGTAAATGTTAAAGTATCATGTTTTAATGTGCAAGATTTTATTATTTCAGAAATAATACTGTACAACACATGTATGTTACTTCTAGTGGGGGAGTTATGACATCTTCATTAAATTTAACTAGTATTAACTAGTTAAAGACAATTTGTTTAATTTTCTTTTATCGGGCAAGAAAAACTTAAATCATCACTGTTGATAAAGCAAATTATTTAATTTGCTGGAATTAATTAATGAAAAGAAATATTTTTAAGCTGATGGTAAAAATGTTTCCAAGAATAGGAAGTGGTTGGGGACAGTTGGAAATACAGTTACCTACTCCTCTGAGGATAAAGCTGGATCCCAGGGGAGGAGTAGGCGTTATGTGAAATTGGTAAAGGGGGAGTATTTTCCAGAGCTGGTTGGGACCAGTTGAAAATAACTTACAACAACCCTTGTAAAGCCAAAAATATCTGAGTGTGATTGGATTGGCCATCCAGAGGTCACAACAAAGGAATCCACTATTAGCCTGTGGCATTGTCTAGATTCTGGAGCTAGGGGGCAAGTGGAGGACGCAATTTCCTCCCTTGATGGTTGGGAGGACCACAACTTGAAGGACTAAATTTCCAGATAAGTATAAATACTTTTAGTGTGGAAAGATTGACTTTCTGGATGTGAAAAATTACTCAATCCTATGGATTAGGAAGAGCATTTTGTTTACCGTTGTGGTTCTCATAACGGAACAAGTTAAGTAATAAGTTATGTGCTGTATTAAAATAAAATTTTATAATATTTTGTAAATATCCTATGTAGATATTAAGAGAAAAGTAGCTTAGCGCTCGGAAATGAATTACTAAATGTATAAGTTCATTTATATTATTACTAATTTGCTTGAAAGTATTAGCAGAGGCTAGGATATGCCCATGGTGCATTGATTGACCATTGGTACGATTTGAGAGCTAGGTGCTCTCTGAGTACTTTTTGAAGTACTGTATGGATGTCTTTAGCAGGAGCTAACACAGTGTGCACGTGATGCATTGATGAGAGGGTTGGTTCTCTCTGAGTACTTATGGAAGTACTTTGATTAAAACATCTCTTTATATTGCAATAATGTTTGATAGTTGCAAGTAATTTCATTTTGAAATCTATGTGACGAATGTGATTGAATTGTTAGTCATACATTATAGGCTCTTTCCAGGAAGTGTTGATGGGTGTTCAACCATTCTATGACAGCTTGCGTAAAAGCCATCATTTCTTCCAATAGTAATTGGTAAATAATGGTAAGTTCGTATAGAGATTTTTCTATATTTTTGTGAATTGAATAAGGGATAGGCAGTTAGAAATGGAAATGAAATTTTCTTTGCGCTATACATGCTTATGAGTATGGATAAAAAAATTATTGTTTTAAATAATGACATTTGAGGAAACGAAAGTGTTTCATTTCCAAGGGGAAGGAACCCCTTTGGGTTGTTTATATTATTATATCATTAATATAAGTTTAAACTTCAGTGAGAGAAGCACACCGAGGATGATGTTCTCTTAAGGGGGGGAGTTGTAACTGACCTACTCAATCTACGTAAATTATTATGGTAAATTTATTTTGACTTTAACTGTTTACTAAAGAAAATCAAGAATCAGTTTTAGGTGAAACGAATTCTTGATAACAGTTATAGTATTTGCAGGATGGCTTAAGAAGCGATACATATACCCTTGAATATGGCTCAGATTGGAGGGGAGCAAAAGGTGTTTATACTTCTCCAGTTTTCTCAGCTTATACACGTAGAAACACATCCATTTATTTTTATTCAAATCATCGGTTAGTTGGGGAGCCATGGCTACGGAAAGCAAGGCGAGTTTGAAAAGCTCAGATCAGACGGTTAAAGGAAATGGATCGACGTTGCATCCAGGGAGCTGTCTCATTTGACACTTTCTTTTTTGTGGCTAAGCTTGAGTTTCAGCATGGAGTTGCAGAACCCTACGCACAGATGAACGATTTGGTGATGAAGGAGCAAAGCTCCGCGAGAGTTTCAATCGGGTGACCCATTGCCCTGGCGATGTTTAGTTCAATCTCAGTGTGTGTGGTTAGCGAGCTCAAGTTTGTGTGGGAGCTGGAGTCTGTGTGGAATGAGACCGCCTGCAACTTCTGCCAGAAAAGAAATGAATTATAATCTACGCCTACCTACCTACAAATAGTAAGTAAGATACCATTTCCATTGCTTTTATTTGATAAGAGTTGACTGGATAAAAGTCGACTGCCAAGATAGTAATTTTGTCTAAATTTATTTATTATATAATCTTTTTCTTTGTGAGTTGAAAGATCTAAATAAAGATTATATATCATATAGTTTTTCTGCAAAAATTGTATTAGAAAATAGAAATAATACTAATGATCTTTCTCATATCTCTTGGGATAACTTACACATACCAATAAAATGGTAATTCATTATTTTATTGGGATATGATTGGAGCAAATTCACTGTTGACTATTTTTGAAAGAATATATTTATCTTGGGAGTAGAAGATAAGTCCATTGTGTTAATTCCTTTGCAAGGGTTTGCAAGGGTTACATATTAACTTTGTTATTATTTTAAAAAGGTCTATCTAGCTCTTATGCCCAAAATAAGAGTTACTTATGGTACTTATTTTAAAAGGGATTTTCTTGAATAGATTTAAAGAGGGCAACTCTTTAATATCAATATTTATATAATATTGTATAACAAGAAAAAAGAATATGCATACCTCTATATTTTAAAAGAGGTTTTCCTGAAGATATTAAAGAGGGTAGCTCTTTAATATAAATATTTATATAATATGGTATAAGCAAGAAAATAGAAAATGCATGATCTTTATTTTAAAAAGGATTTTGTACTCATTTAATTTAGGAAATCAGAACAAATCCAAGGTATTTTTTTGAATACATTAAAGAGGGTAACTCTTGAAATACCTTCATGTGTGATGAAGAAGAAAAGAGAAGTTTTCCTAGATTTATATTCATTAACCATGTGGAAAATAGTAATGAATTAATAAATCCATGGCTAGTTTCATAAAACCATGAATAGTTTACCATGATAGTGGTAGATATTAATGAATTAATAAATCCATGGGTAGTTTACCATGGTGTTGATAGAGATTAATTACTTCATAAAACCATGGGTAGATTACCATGGTGTTTGTGAATATTAGTTAATTCATAATTCCATGAATAGATTACCATGTTGTTAGTAAAGAATGGTTATTTAATAAATCCATGGATAAAGGAACTACTCAGTTATATCTCTTTAGATGAACAAACTGAGTGATTACTTTTTATCATGATTATGATGTTAATTCATTTTGGAATAAGATCATGCATAGGCATGCAACATAAGTAATAATTTTCATTGGAAAGAATATAAATATTTGTATGTAGAAACATAGCTTGTAGTATTAAAACTACATTGAATATGATTGTTAGTATAATATTGAAAATGAGACATGTATTTATATTCTTAATTGCATAGTTTTACAAAAAGAAAACATATGTTTACATGTTCACTAGCGTTGAGATTTCTTTTGGGAAGACTCGTGAAGGAAGCCACACGCTTCATTGGAGAGTCTTTTGGAATCTATATGCCTTTGCATGCATGGGAGCAACATTTGATATGTTAGATTGCATTCCATGTACTAAAAGTAATAGCTCAAGGGTTAGCTATTTTGATTAAATTATGTAAATTGCTTGCACAAGTAACATAACTAAGTATCAGTTTATTTTAAATATATGTTGGGGAGATGTAGCTATTGTCTTGCAGTGCTTATGGGACGGAAACATTAGTTAATGTGATGACTTATAACCAGCACATGTGAGGTATGTGTTGTTAAAGGAAGAATGTCAAGGTACTTTACTTGCATGTCATGAATATACATGAGTAGATGGAGAAACTACTATAGTATAGATATGTGAAATGATTTATTATACTTTATGAATCTTGACATCAATGTATGTTGAAGGTGACATTAGTAGGGTATGAAGGTGATATGTATAAAGGAAATATTATGCTTAACCTGGTGGCAGGTAAATGATTATGGTTCATGTAGATGAGTACGAACTACCGAATGATCTAGTGTACGATGGACCATTGTAGGCACATCCATGCCATCAAAATATGAAGATATGAAGACCAGAGGGTAAATGGTATCATATTTATTGTAATGGATTTAAGCTAGATATTTTTATATTTCCTTGTAAGATTTGTAAACTATGGTTAAGGGATGGTCTCCCTTATAATCCATTGAGTGAGGGCCGATCACCCTCACGAGCGTTTAATAATAAAATTAAACATTTGCTGGTTTTCACCCTATGGGGTTTCCAAGGTATATTGGTGTTAAATGATGTGATCGATTATTGTGTCAAGTTGATGATGTTGATTCCTTTCTTATTATGATGTTCATAATGGTAAGTATGTGATGACTATATGAGTAATGAAATGAATGGAAGGTTACATCATACAGTATTATGTTAATGTACTGTAATGGAGGTTGTTAATGGTTAAGGAGCTTACTATTCTTAATCTAAAGTTACACTATGAAATGGAAAACATTCTATGTAATGATGAGTAAGGAATATTTAATGGTGAATGGTTAGTTACCCATGAGTAACTTGTATAAACTTTTTTATCTCCTTACATTTCCATGTGAAGTTAACGGTGTATGTTACAATGCTAAATTATAAAAACAAATAAATTAAATAGTGAAGACATTGACCCTGCCATGTTAGATAATTAGATATCCGTGTTAGATAAATAAATATTGAGGCATTTAGCTTTTATGAACACTAACATTTTGAAAGGGAGATAATTGTTTATTTTAATAAATGTTAGATTAGATAATTACGATATTACGAAAGTAGGTCTTAGTATTTTATCAAGTAAATTATTTAACATGAGTTAGCCCACAAAATACTTTGGCTATAGATTTATGACTTTAATAATTTTCAAGTACGAGAATGTTTATGTTTTGACTTTGGAGGTAAATGACATACGTTGTTTTCAAGTCAACTTTTATGTATCTCTGCAAAGAATACACACAGAATGTCTTTATTTTCTTAAATGCGAAGATATATAATTGATATGTGTAGATTTTCTTCATTGATAGGATTGACTCTTGTCGGGCGCTTGTAGAAATAAATATCACTTGTGAATAAGATAGTGGTGATTTGACAGACCCTACTGGCTCTAGTGCGATGATTCCAACAAAAATATCTTCATCGGACAATGATCAATGACCAAAAAAGGTGGCTTAACATTTTGGTAGATTATGCTTATGTCTTTGGCCATGGTAATAGAGCACATGTTTATTTTAAAGGTCCTGACTTTTGTTTGTTTAACTTGGTCATTTTGGTGTATTGTTTTGTGACTTATTCATTATTGTGCTAGCTATGACTTTTACGTTGGTATGTTTTGATAATTATATTTTGCTTGAAATGTAATGTGTGGTGGGTTAATGGTTTTGTGGCCAACTTGGGTGCTCCATGTTCTTATTAGCAAGGTGTCAACTATGGAAAATATATGGGTCTTTTCTGATAATTTTATTTATTGACAATGCAATGTGTTGTGGGTTAATGATTTTGTCGTGGGCCTCAACACACGAATATGTATGGGCTATTTTGTATTTGGGATTAAACGTGGACTTTCAAGTTTTAGTATTAGGAGTGAAAGTGTCTGAAGGAGAAGCCAACTCCTAAGGGAGAAATGTAGAAAAAATATTTATCTCTATTTTTCTGAATAATACAGAAGCCTTAGTTTACAAAAACAAAAATTTGAGGTTAATTAATTAAAAGAGAATAATTAATTTGGAGATAAGTATTAACTCTTGATTTGTGAATATTACTATAAATATTCCAACATATTTCATAGAATTTAAATATATCCCATCCACCTAATCATTACTAATAATTAAATTAAAATTATCGAACACTTATTTTGAAATAAATGTAGAATCTGGAATGACCCCACCACATATAAAAAACAATGAAAGAAAATAAAAACACAGATCACTGCTCAACTTGTAAATCTCATATTAAATGAGGCATGTAAATACATTGTTATATAACAAACCTATTACTAGTATTATTATCTATCAAATACTAATTATCTACTGACATGATTACCAACAATTCTGAGCATTGGTCATTATTCACTGGCCATCCTAATAATTTACTGCACTAACTTATAACCATAGAGAATCACAAAATCTGTTGACTAATGTCAGCAATTACATGGAGGGATTTAAGCATTATTCTGAACACTCCCCCTTAATGCTTAATGAGGGCTTACTAACTTATCTCTTAGAGCCAAAAATTGGGCTTTTCCAACTTCTTTGGTGAAGATATCTTCTAGTTGATCCTGAGTATTTATGTGCTTCAATTTAACTTCATTCTTTTGCACCAAATCTCGAATGAAGTGATATTTCATGTAAAACTTATTTGTCCTTCTGTGATGAACGAGATTCTTTGCTAACTTAATGGCACTTATATTATCCCAATAAATCACTGTAGGCTGAATTTTCTTCTCTCCAAATTCTTTCAAAAAAATTCTGAGCCAAAGAGCTTGTGTACATGATGAAGTAATTCCAACATACTCCACTTATGTGGATGAGAGGGCCACAATTCTTTGTTTTCTTGAGCTCCAGGTAATCAAACCAGAACCAAAAGAGAAAAAATTTCCAAATGTGGAATTACGGTCATCCATACTACCTCCCCAGTCTGAATCACTAAATCCAACAAGATTGAAATTTTCGGATGAGTAGTAATGAATACCAAAATTTAGAGTTCCTTTCACATACCTTAAAATTCTCTTGGCTTCCCTCCTATATATTACATATGGATTTGTCATATAATTTGAAAAAACTGAAATTTAAAATGTAATATGAGGTCTTCTGTGGGTTAGAAACATCAAGCTCCCCACAATACTTTTGTAAGTTGTCTCATCAAATAAATCACCACCATCATCTCTACATAATACAACTCCATGAGCACTTGGAGTACAGGATGGATTACAATCGCGCATATCAAATTTCTTCAACATATCATGTGCATACTTTTTTTGACAAATGAAAATATCATCCTTACTTTGATAAACCTCCATTCGTAGAAAATATTTCATGAGATATTGATCTTTCATTTCAAATTCATTCACCATAGCAACTTTGAACTCATAATTCATTTTAGAACTACTACCCATATACAATAGATCATCAAAATACAAACTTATGATTAGAATATCAATACCTTCTTGTTTGAAGTAAAGGGTAGGATCACTCTTACTTCTTCGAAAGCCATTTTCCTGAAAGTATCCATCAATCCTAGCATACCACCCTCTTGGTGCTTTCTTGAGACCATACAAAGCCTTCTTTAACTTGTAGACATTATTCTCTTTTCCTTCCACTTCAAAACCTTGTGGCTACTCCACATATACTTTCTCTTCTAAGTACCCATTCAAGAAGGAAATTTTCACATCCATATGATGTATGCTCCACCTTTTATGAGCTGCTAATGAAATCAAAATTCTAATGGTCTCATGTCTTGCTACTGGTCCAAATGTCTCTTCATAATCAATTCCATACTTCTGTGTGAATCCTTTGGCAACTAATTGTTAGTATGAATTCTTTGTCGAAGCGTACGAAAAAGAACCACTTTAGCTACGCATAACTAATAGCCCTAACAACAATAATGGCTGCAAAACATCTTCAGATCTGTAATTAGTAGTTAAAGTGCTGCAACAAACAGATCTATAAATGGAAAGACATTAAGCAGTAAAGTAAAGAGTTTGCTCCATGCATCCAACAGACAAGACAAGAACACGATTTTTGAATGAATTTTATATTACAGGGCACCTGGGAGGAAACAAGAAGGTGTATCCAGATCTCCTCAATGGGATGGGTTCTTTGTAGTCCTCAGCACTTCAGATCTAAGCTTTCTTTCTCTTGTAGATGTAGAAAACCCAATGTAGAAGGTAGAGCTCAATGGGAGCAACAATGGCAGAAAATGAGACCGAGTGTATAGATCCAGAGTGATCTAGTATGCAACAAAAGGTGAAGAATGATGGGGAAATCCCTCCTATTTATAACAAAATATTGGGTCCTTCTAGATCTTGGTGCATGATTAAAATAATGTTAATCACATCTAGATCCACCTCTATGGAATATTTTATTATTATTTGCTGGAGGGAAAGGGTGTTTGACTTGGGTCAAATCCCTTGATTAGTGAAAAATAAATAAATAAATGATTTATTTATCTTTTTAAGGAAGTGGTTGGGATATAATCAAATAAATAATGATTTAGTTGATTAATGGTGGTTGATTTTGTCATATTTAACAAGGAATATTATTTAAATAATTATTCCTAGAAAATAATAAGATAACTATGGGTTTATCTCATTAATTTCTTTGTTTTTGGGTTAAACATGACTGGGAATAATAATTAAATTATGGTTTAATTAATTATTCCTTTTGGGGTTTCCTAATTAACATGGTGAAAGCAGTTTTACTTGGGGTAAAACTGGTCTTACATGGTGTACTTGGGTCCATCTAATGATGAAGAGTTAGATGACCAAAAAATGGTGTAACAGATTGCCCCCCAGCGTGCGAGTGTCAGGAGCAAATCGTATGACCAAAGTACGTTGTAAGAAAACAATCACTAGACAACAAAGGGTATGTCAGAGAGAGAAATATGAGGTAGATAGTGTGCTGAAGGACTAGACCCTGAGGAGACGAGACTCGCAGGTGCAACAAGTCTCTGTTATGAGAGGGTACCTGTGCTGAAGGCGGCGGGGGAGGCATACCTATGCCCGCCGTGAAAAAGTACAAAAGAATAGTGTGTCCAGTGAACAAGGGACCGAACCATAGAGTACAGCTGGCATAATCAAGAGCCAGATAAAAATACAATGAAGAGTCTCACATACATGCTGTGCCTGGGATAACAGCCAGGACTAGTACAATATCATCTCAGTACATGAGATAAATACAACCCAAATGCCCCCTGTAAATGGGGAAGGGCTCACAAAATCTGACTGATACATGCAAATCATAGAGGTGCTGCAAGTGGCTAAGGCCAACAACATCAAAATCTGGAGCGGCATCAAAGGCTGCAATGAAGAGGCCATCCGGGCATGTGGGGGGCTACCTGCAGGGCCACCCCCTCATGAGGGCTGAGACATCTCACACACGCCCGGGAATCATCAAGAGCTGCTGCTGGGTCACTGGACTGTCCAGTATACGAATCTCGATCATGCTGAAAGGAGCTGGAGAAGCAATCAAGTCAAAGGGAGGTAAGAAATCCCCCTGCCTGATCCGAGGCACCGAACAAAAGTAGGAGCTGGAACCAAGGTACACCGCCCTCTAGACCTTGCTTCTGGAATAAGTGTGTTGAGGTCGACAGAAGGAGGCCCGCCTTAGGTGAGGCAATGAGAGATCCTCAACTAAGGCACGAGAGAATAGCAATAGAGTGACGGACAAACTGACACTAATGATGATGGCGGAAATGGGAAGGGTGGAGTGGCGAATGGACGACTTCCCTTGTTAGAGCATAAAGAGCATGAATGACATGGCAGCGACTGACACAATATCGAAAGGGACAGGGGACAGTGGGGCTGAAGGTCATGAGATGCGACACAAGAGAGGAACCAAGCAAAAAGGAATGGAGGGCTATAGTAGGGTGTAAAAGGATGCAGGATAGACTCCATGAATGCAAGGATGACTCAACTCGGATGCTCTAAGCAAGGGCGACAAGATAATGCTGCCACACAGTAAAGGCCCCAATGGGGGGTCATAGAAACATGAGTACAAGGTGGGCACTCATGACGAAAATCAACACGAACATGGACAAGTAAGGGGGCGATATGGTGCCCCAAGTACAAGTGTCGTAAGTGAGGAAATTCGATTTTGAGGAGCGGTGAAGTGACCCTTCGTGGACAAATGTGTCCGGGTGAAGTATCAAATCACCAAAAACTAAGTAAAACCCATTTGAGAGCTCGGTGAGATCTATCCAGCGGTGCTGACGGTTCGTCGAACGGGGCTACGGTGTGGTCGCAGCAGTCGAAAGAAGAAACAGGGGTTCTCTTTTAATGAGGATGTTTTCCCTCCAAAATCATTCATTTGCTATTGTTGCTGTGGTGAATGTGGAGAGGAGAGAAGGCCCTAAATCTTGCGGCGAACGTAGCGGACAAACCGACCGTTGGATTCGAGATCTGTCAGTTGGAGGTAAGAGGCCTAACCTTGCTCTTGCATTTGGATGGATTAGATTTGCAGTTTAGGGCCCAACACCCCAGAAACAGCCCCTCCCTCCTCTCTACGGCCGGGTCGCACCTTTTGGGGCAAAAGGTGCGACCCAGGACGCAGGTTTTGGGGCAAAAGGTGCGACCTGGTCCAGAAATGGGCAGAAAGCTGCGACCTGGGAGGGGAGCTTGATGCTGTTTGATGGCTGGGAGTTGGGTTTTTGTGTGTGGTTATGGGTTGCCCGATCTGTACCCTGACCAAAAGAATGTGTTTGTGCAGGTATGGCAGAGTTACGAGTCAACTGGAGAGAGAGGGATCTGGGAACACTTCGGGCAGAGATCCAGGCGGATCAGGGCGTCCGTCGTGTATTGGCCAGATTTGGGGTTCTCAAGTTTGTGGAGAACCGGTTGATGAGAGCAGGGGAACCATTGCGCGGATTATCGATTCTGGGATCCGGAATCGGGAGATCTTTTAGTGCGGGGGCACGAGGATCGAAGCCCGACGGTCCAGGAATGTGTATTTCCCAGCCCAAGCCTCCCACCATTTAGGGATAATGGGAGCAAGCCAGGTGTTGTGAGCGTGATTTGTGGAGGCATGCATTGTCGTTGGGGTTCCAAGTCAAGGGGACTCGGATATCGATCGGGGATCTAGAGAGGCTAGAAACTCGTGCAGTGGCCGCAGCTGTGCTGCGAATCCTGGGCACCCAGGCGTTCCATCACATCACCGGTGGGCAGATGATGATCGTGGAGAGTGTGTTGAGTGGGACCTACTTTGGGTGGGCCCAAATGATGTTGGTGTCGCTAAAGCGACAGTTGTCGCTATGCAGGCGGCAGGTGAATCATGATTGCTCTTATGGGACTTTGTTGTGCGCCTTCTTCTTTGAGAAGATCCCGACCTTGAGGCCTCGTGTGCATCTTCCAGATGGGGGCCCGAGAGAGCCCAGGATGCGTCGTTGGGGACGACTACTCTGCAAAGGAGGAGGAGGGGCGGTTGGGCGAACATTTCGACCGGAGTTTTTTGCCCATTGGGATCAGATGCCGTTGTACATAGACGACTACCCTTATAGTGGGATGAGCTACTGTGGGGATCCGGATCTGCCACTTCCGCCTAGTCGAGTCTGGGGGCCCGATGGTAAGTGACAAATTGCTATTCTTATATGGGCATGTTTAAATTTTTTTGAATATTAAATAATGATACTGATTCATGGACTTTTGGTATGCAGATATAGCACCGGTAAAACCGGCCGGATATATGGGACGACCGGCAGCGTCTGGAGCTACGGGTCCGAGTGGATCGAGGGCAGCGCAAAATGATGGTGCAGCTTCCCTACTGGAGGACATCCGCCATAGATGTGAGCAGCTGTTGACCGGAGTATCAGAGCGCGGGTGGCAGGATTTAGATGACCAGCACATAGAGCCATGTGTTGGTCTCCCCTCGGAGTGGCGAGGTATCATGCGGCGCATGGCGATGGCCGGTCAAACTATGCGTGATCTACATGCTGCAGGGGCAGAGCCATTGGCCCGGGAGCCTCCAGATAGTGATTAGCGACATATGGTGCCCCCTTTGATGTATGTAGGGGCAGGGGGTGCCTTTTATAGTGTAGGGAGGGGCATATGGTGCCCCCAGTTTTTGTTTTTGGTTTGTAACATGCTATGGGCATGTCGGATGTATATGTGTGGGGGGGCGTATGGTGCCCCCAGTTTTTGGAACATGCTATGGGCATGTCGTATGGACTCATCAATATATGGTATGCGACACATATTATGGATATGCATCGTCTTTTGATGGTTAATTTAATGTTATTGTCCTGTATGAATTGTGTGTGATAAATGCCAATCTAGAACATGGTTTGCAATACTATCTACGTAGTGATTCTGGTCTCTGGGTACATGGTTGAAAGTGATGGTTTCAAACGCACGTATTAAGACTTTCACTCGTAAGTAGCGTCGAAACAGTACAGGGTTATGCACACGATAAACACCATTTAGTTGCATGACAAGAAGCAAGGAATCCAAGCGAACGTGCAGGTGGCGAATGCGATGCAGCAAAGCATCAGCTAGTAGGCCACGCACTGCATCGTATTCGGCCTGATTGTTGGTGGAAAAACCAATGCATACCCCGTTAGACAGAACGAGGTCATGCAAGGGGGTGAAGATGGCCCACCCTGCCGAGGCAAGATTCCTGGAGTAGCGACTTGCACCATCGGCGTAACCGATAAAGGATGTGGACGGGGGAATGCGCAAGGTGGTGTGACAAGACAATACATTAGGGAGGGAAAGGAAAGGACGAGCGTGAGGGCGGTCATCAGAAAGGCGAAATGGCGGGAGAGGGGAGCGGGGATGGTAAGCTCAGTGAGTGTGGGGCTGCCCGGAAACATGGCGAGGACTCGGGCTAGGACTCGGGTTGCGAAGGTCAACAGAGACACCAGTGGAGTGATCTCGAGTATCAAGGGACACAATGGGGGAGGCGGCAGACGGGCTAGGTTCCAAGTGTCGTGCAGAGGAGGATAGGTAAAGAATGGTGACTGTAGACTCCGTCATCTGGACATCAGGGGGGGGAAGGTGGATGGGATCGGTGGAATCCTCAGGCTGGGCTGCAGCATACTGCGCGAGAATGGGAGAGGCGGATTGATTTTGTTCAACCTCATACTCGCGGATTACCTCAAGGGAGTCACGGTAATGCGTCAGGTGAGGACAATGATGGGAGTAGTGGCCATGGACCCCGCACAAAGCACAAGGCTTGTTGGTGCAGAGAGTCTTGGGGTTCTTGGAGACGGTCGAAGCAGGAGCGGGAGTTTCAGGGACCGTAGTGTTGGGGAACGCGACTTTTACCATGGGGCGAATACGGGGTAACTCGGGACAAGCATGAGTGGCATGACCGATGACATCACATAAGGCACAAGGCTTCGAGGGTGGGGGAGGAGCCGAGGTGGTTGTGGTGGTTTGGTCTTTGGTTGCCCCCTTGCGGGCTTTTCCTTTCTTCCCGGGAGCCGACTCAATAGGAGAAGGGTCCTGTGGAGGTGCTGGGGGTACAGTGGCTATGGAGGAAGCGAGGGGGACCGGTTGAACCGGTGTCAAAGCCATGTAAGGTTTGGGGTGACCCGGGGGGGTGGCGGCTGGGGGATCAAGGTACCAAACCGGAATACCCAAGGTCAAGTTAGGGAGAGAAAGGGTGGCCATGACGGGGACGGAATATACTCCGGGAGGGGGAGCCAAGAAGGGGGTCTGTCCAGCAGGGTAATGACCAGGAGGTACGGCTCCAAGATGGTTAAGGCCAGGGAAGGACAGTCTGGGGTCTCTGTGAAAGTCTTGGTGAGAGTGCTTAGGGGAGGGCGGAGAAGGGAGGTCCGGCTGGCTGAGACGGATGGCTAGGAGCGGGTTGTGGAGGGCGGGGAGGAGGGTGCGGGCTAGCTGAGGCAGGCCGTTTATGGGCAGCCTGAGATGATTGCATCATGCAAACATTCGACAAGCTGGGATCAGTAACGGGAGGAGGAGGAAGGTGAGGAAAAGTACCAAGCAAGGTGGAATCTTTATAAACGCCGGGGGAGACACTGGTCAAGGAATCGACAGTTTGCTTGTTGGCTACAGAAGAGATGGTCGTCTCGGAGGAGGACTGAGACGATGACTCATGATACGATAGCTAGTCAATGGTGACTATCTTCCCGTTATGTGGAAAAGACATCTTACGGAAGACCGCGGATGGGACAGCAGACATGGCATAGGTGTAGCTTCGCCCCAATAGAATGTTGTAGTCTAGAGGGGCGTCAATGACTTCGACATCAACGCAAACAGTCTTACCGGCGAGGGTGATGGGACAGTTACGAAACAGGCCAATAGGTTGGGAGGCATGACCATCCCACGCTCGAAGGGTGATCGTGGAAGGGGCCAACTCAGGGGATCCGAGTTGCTTCCAAACCGAAGCGGACATCACACAGGTGGATGCCCCCTCATCAATTATACACCGTGATACAATGGCGTTCCGGATTTTGACTGGGATTTGGAAAGCAACGGAAGGAGGAAGAGGAGGGTGGTCCGATTGAGTGGCGTCGAAAACAATCATTTGGTCATCAGCAGGATCAACAGTGCCCACGGCAGATAGTAGAGCCTTCCGTTGGGAAGGGCACGACTGGAGGAGTTCCAGTGTGGAAATGGCAGCAGGGGATTGTGCCAAATCATCTACTATACTGTACGATTGGGCGGCTCGACCGGAAGCAGCATTTCGGCGTAATGGACCCTTTGGAATCTTTGGGTGAACCTCAACTTTGGGTTGAGGGATGTGTAAGGGGCCACTGGATGTCGAAAGAGGCTCTGTAGAACCTAAAGATGGAGACTCGGGAGCAGACTGAGCAGGGGGCTTGGGGTACTGGCGAGACCGAGTTTGAAGGTGAAGGTCGACGGAAGGGGACGGATCGGAGTGCATCATGAGGATCTGGTAGTCAGAGGAACCAGAAATGGACGAGGGTGTGGTTGTATGGCTGTCAGGGGGTTGGGTAGCCACGAATCCCTGTTGAGGGAAAGGATCAGTGAACACAGCTGGCTGGGTAGTGGCCACATTAGGAGGAGCGTGAGGGGAGGTGTGTTGTCCGCGCAATGTGGCTTGAGACTCCCACATCTGTCGCATCTGGGGTAAGAGAGGACAATCGTGAGTGTAGTGACCGTAATCACTGCAACACGAACGGGGCTTGTTTGTGCGAAGCGGCCTGTCCGGCCTGGGCGGGATGCCCTGAGGCTGGTTGCTAGTGTTAGGGTCTGACAATTGGGTCCTCAAGACTGGAGGCAGATGGGTTCACGGTTGCCTCTCCGCCTTCTTTGAGAAGAAGGGGGAATGAACGCACCCTGCTGTGCAAATACTTGCCCTGGGGGGGGTTGTAAGGGCTGTTGCAGGTGGTGAGGAGGCAAGGGAGGCGGAAGCGCATATGCTGGAGGAGTTGGCGCACCAGGCTGCGGATAAAAGTAAGGGTTGGGTTGGGCAGCATTGAGGTAAACAGGAGGTTGGGCAAAAGGAGGAGGCATGCCGTATCCTGGATACATGTTGCCGGGAGGGGGCAGAGTGCTAGAGGTGCTGGCCCCTCCCTGAGGGAGGCCATGGCTCATAGGAGGGTGAGCAGAGGGGTGGGAAAGAGATCCAACAATACCATCGGCGGAATGAGATGCCCCCGGGGCGTTAGCGCCACCGGGCCTGGGGATGTCAGGAAGAACGGTATAAACATAACCAGATTGAGCGTAGATCAGGTCATATTTTAAAGCTATTTGAAGGGCGGCTTCTTCAGATTGAGGAAAGTGAGAGGCGACATCTTTGCCGATGGGAGACGAGAGGGTGCGAAGGAACCAGTCCATGTAAACCCGATCTTCAAAGGGAGGGGCTCGACATAAGCTCCGTCTTCGTCGCCATTCCTGAACATGGGCAGAAAGGCGTGTGGAAGAGAATTGCTTAAATGAAGTCAAGAGCTCCGTACCAGTGTCGTATCGGAGAGGGAGCTGGAAGTACGACAAGAAGGCTTGGGCAAGAGTCTCGAACGTGGTATGGGAGGAAGTGGCCTGCTCGACATACCATTTAGAAGCTTCGCCGGTAAGCGTGCGTTGGAACAACTGAAGACGGATGGAGTCATCGGTAATGGAGTTGGAGGAACACCACATGTGGAAAGACCGGACGTGATTGGTTGGGTCTTCGCCATTAAGGCCCTTGAACTTAGGGATATCGGAGGGTAACTTGGTAGGCATAGTGGGCCAGGTAGTATTATGGTGAATGGGGTCGTTAATCAACTGATGGAAATCGGGGAGGCAGAGGCCTGCAATGTACGGCAGCACAGGGGTGGCCGGAGTAGTGGTTGTGACGGTTCCGCTAGAAGTAGGGCCGGCATTGGGGCCGGGAGAACCGCTAGCATTAGGCCCTGATCCGGACATGGTGAAGGTAAAAGGAGTCGGAGGGGGAGAACCGGAAGGAGAAGGGGGACTCGATGAATCAGAAGAGGAGTCGGAGTGCGGACTCGAAGGTGGACTGGCTCGACGACGACGGTGCGGAGCAGGTCGATCAACCGGAAACTGAGGATGAAGGCCAAGAAGTCTCCGGGAAAGGCGCCTTGGGGGCGCAATGATGACAGGAAGAAGGAAACCGACAAGGGCAGAAAGGGACAGAATCAAGAAGGTCAAGGGCAGATAAGGTGCGGTGACAATTGATTTTAGAGTCTTTGCCAGGCGGTGTAAACCAGGCGCTTCTTCACTTAGGGTCAGTGTGTGGTGTGCGTTAATTTTAATTTTTAAACCCTTTCCGTTGTTGAGAGCAAAAAAAGTGTGCAACGTAGCTGAAAATAAACCTACAGAGAACAGAATAAAAATGCTGAAATAACAGAAAAATAACAGCTACATATGCATCTATCAAACCCAAGAAAGTGGGTCTCTCAAAACTATGCTGAAAAGAAAGGAAAAACTATGGAAACACACACAAAGGAAGCTCAACAGTCAAAGGGGACAGAGATCCGGAGGATAAAGCTGCAGATAAGGGGTACAGATCACAGCCAAGAGACAGGGGCAAGGTGGCTGGAAAAAAGGGAAATCAGCAAAAAGTCGGGAGGGGCAAGGCAGAGGCCTTTAGGGGAGGTCCAAACAAAAACGACAAGAGGTGATTTGAAAGGAAAAGAGGCTGATTTCGATGGATCTGGAAGTGAGGTCACAGATCTGGAAAAAGAAAGGGCTGAAGCTCTGAAACCGACGGCTGAAACAGCTGAAACTCTTCCACAAAAAGTGGAGGGTGCTAAAGCCCTAAGGGGCTGGGTTCCCACTTAGATGAGTAAAAACAGATCAGATCTTGGTCAAGGCGGTTTTAATGTTGGTCGGAAAACCCCGGTGAGTCGCAAGAACTCGCAAAAATTAGCGTAAAATGCCGGAAAAAAAGGCAAAGTCGCAGTGCTCGACCCGATTTTAAGCTGAGGTCGCAGCCAAGGTGCTGAAAAGTGCGCTCCGCATCGCAGTGTTTTGGGCTGTACAGGCGACCCCCTGCTCCCACGTTTCTACGAGCAGACGCCCGAAAATTGCCGCCTGTGTGCGCCGGGTGTCGCTACTCGCGCAATAGCGTAAACACACGGAAGTTAGAAATTTTAGGTTTTTAGGGTTTTATGTGAGAAAAATGACATTAAAAGAGAAAAACTAAGCAGCTAAAAAAGAAGCCCTAGGGCCTGAAGTAGCTGGATATGCAGGAATATGAAAAACGACAGCGGTCGTAATTTAAAACTCGTGTGGAGTCGCCATTTGTTAGTATGAATTCTTTGTCGAAGCGTACGAAAAAGAACCACTTTAGCTACGCATAACTAATAGCCCTAACAACAATAATGGCTGCAAAACATCTTCAGATCTGCAATTAGTAGTTAAAGTGCTTCAACAAACAGATCTATAAATGGAAAGATATTAAGCAGTGAAGTAAAGAGTTTGCTCCATGCATCCAACAGACAAGACAAGAACACGATTTTTGAATGAATTTTTATATTACAGGGCACCTGGGAGGGAACAAGAAGGTGTATCCAGATCTCCTCAATGGGATGGGTTCTTTGTAGTCCTCAGCACTTCAGATCTAAGCTTTCTCTCTCTTGTAGATGTAGAAAACCCAATGTAGAAGGTAGAGCTCAATGGGAGCAAAATGGTAGAAATGAGACCAAGTGTATAGATCCAGAGTGATCTTCTATGCAACAAAAGGTGAAGAATGAAGGGGAAAAACCCTCCTATTTATAACAAAATATTGGGTCATTCTAGATCTTGGTGCATGATTAAAATAATGTTAACCAAATCTAGATCCACCTCTATGGAATATTTTATTATTATTTGTTGGAGGGAAAGGGTGTTTGACTTGGGTCAAATCCCTTGATTAGTGAAAAAATAAATAAATAAATGATTTATTTATCTTTTTAAGGAAGTGGTTGGGATATAATCAAATAAATAATGATTTAGTTGATTAATGGTGGTTGATTTGGTCATATTTAACAAGGAATATTATTTAAATAATTATTCCTAGAAAATAATAAGATAACTATGGGTTTATCTTATTAATTTCTTTGTTTTTGGGTTAAACATGATTGGGAATAATAATTAAATTATGGTTTAATTAATTATTCCTTTTGGGGTTTCCTAATTAACATAGTGAAAGCAGTTTTACTTGGGGTAAAACTGGTCTTACATGGTGTACTTGGGTCCATCTAATGATGAAGAGTTAGATGACCAAAAAATGGTGTAACACTAATCATGCCTTATATCTTTCAACGCTCCCATCACTATTAAATTTGGTCTTGTAGACCCATTTGGTACGAATATTTTTCTTGTAATGTAGAAGCTCTATCAATTCTCAAGTGTCATTCCTGTGAATGGAATCCATCTCTTCTTGCATAGGTTGCACCCAAACCTCATTAGTACATGCATCTTCAAAACATGATGGTTCAAAATCAACTTTGGCTGATAAAGAAAAATTCATTGTCTCACCTATTGGGTTTTCTTCATGTGCTTGATTTTCACTTCTCTGATATATATCACTCAATATCCTTACCTTCCTTGTAGAACTTGGAGAAGAAGTTGGACTTGAAATTGATGCTGAAGAAATTGATGAAGGGCTGCTTGGTGGAGTTAAACTGCTAGGTATAGAAGAATTAGTTGGCTTCTCAATATCAAAAATTATATCATCATTCAAAATAGATTTTATCTTCTCAGCATGGCCTTTTTGATGACCATAAGCTCCCCCTTCATAAAAAATTACATCTCTTGAGATGATAAGCTTATTAGTGAGGGGATTATACAATTTATAAACTTTTCTTATCTCACTATACCCAATGAAAACACATAACTCACACTTTGCATCTAACTTTTTTCCATTTTGATCAAGTACATGCACATAAGCCAAACAACCAAAAACTTTGAAATGATTAACATTAGGCTTTTTTCCATACTAGCTTCATAAGGAGTCATCTTTTCTAGTGCATTGGTGGGGCTATGATTGAGGATGTACACTGTTGTAGCAACTGTATCTCCCCAATAAGAATTGCTCAATCCCTTAGTTTGTAACATGCACCTTGCCGTTTAAATCATAGTACGGTTATTCCTTTCAGCTACGCCATTTTGTTGGGGTGTGTATGTAGTAGCATGTTGCCTCCTGATGCCATTCATATCACAAGAACTCTGGAAAGCTTTTGAGAAGAATTCTCCTCCACGGACAGTCTGCAAACATTTGATGTTACACCCTTTCTCATTTTCTACAAGTTCTTTGAAATTCTTCAAGTTATCCAAGGCTTCACTTTTGGCCTTCAAAAAATATACCCAACAATTTATTGAGTAATCATGAATAAAAGTGATGAAATATGATGACTTACCCAAAATATTAGTCTGCATAGGACCACATATGTCTGAATGAACAAGCTGAAGTGGGTGATGAGCCCTCTATGCATTTCCCTTTGGGAAATTTTCCCTTGCATGCTTGGCTTTAGAAAATCCTTCACAAACCTCTTTATGCTCCTCTACCTTGGGCAAACCATAAAATAATGCATTTGAGGTTAAAGACTTCAAACTGTGCAAATTTAAATGCCCATACCTGAGATGCCATAGCCAACTTGAATCCTCATAAGCTATATTTGCAAGGTTGTTGTTATGTTCATTGAACCTCAAGGGAAACATCCTATTTCTTGTCATAGGTACAACATTGATCACCCTATTTCCCTTATTCTTATCATAGATAGTACATGTCTTATTTTCAAAGACTACCTTATAATTTTTCTCCAATAGCTTCCCAACACTTAACAAATTGTGCTTCAATTGTGGAGTATAATAAATATCATGAATAATCTTTACACCTTCTTTTGTTTGGACCTCCATAGATCCTTTAGCAACAACCTCCAATGGTTTATCATCAACAAGCTAGACCGTGGATTTAAAACTTCCATCCCTCGCTGAAAACAATTTCTCGTTCCCTGTCATATGGTTAGAGCATCTAGGATCTATGTACCAAACATCATTACTAGTATTTTCACCTTTGGCATAAGATAAAAATAGGTGATCTTGAGGATACTGATTACTTTATTGAGAATAGTTAGCATTTTTACCTTCTTTCAATCTGCATTCTCTTTCAAAGTGGCCATACCTATTACAATAGTAACATTGAACATTTCTCTTATCAAATATACCTCTACCTCTTCCTCTGGAACTACCTCTTCCTCTTGAACCACCTTAGCCTCTACTTCTAGAAAAAATTTGACAAGAAATTTCATTTACCTCAATCTTGATTGGTTTTGGCACTACTGTTGCTTGCATCTTCATTCTTTGTATTTTGTAATTTAGAGGAAAGATCTTTCTCAACAACTTCAAAAGTGTCTTTCAATATTTCTTCATGAGACATTAGAGATCCAACCAACTGATCAAACTTTAATTGTGTCAAATATTTTCTTTCTTCTAATATTATGGCAACATGATTCCATCTAGGTGTTAAAGATCTCAATACCTTTTTTTATTAAAACTTCATTATTTACCATTTCCCCAAGTGTAGCCATTTTATTAACCACATCTTTGACTCCACTTTCAGCTTCTTACATCTTCAAATCCTCGCACTCTCGCTTCAATGTCTGAAGCTTGACCACTTTAACTTGATCACTACCTTGGTGAGTTTCTTGTAGAGTCTTCCACCAATCTTTGGGAGTTGTTGCTCCTGATATTCTTGGAAATATGCTCTTATCAAGAGATATTTGAATGTGAAGCAAAGCTTGAACATTATTCTTCCTTCCTTCCTTTCTTGTTGTTCTTTCATTGGTTGTAAGGGCATTCCAATCATCTGGTTCATCATAATTTGATTCAATAATCTCCCACAAATATTTTCCAATAAAAAAATGTCAGCATTTTAATGCACCAATAATCATAATTGTTTCCTTTGGGGAAATTCCAACAATAAAACTTTAAGCCAAAACAATTTTAAGTGCTCTGATACCAATTGTAGAATGTGGAGTGACCCCAACACATATAAAAAACAATGAAAGAAAATAAAAACACAAATCACTGCTCAACTTGTAAATCTCATATTGAATGAGGTATGTAAATACATTGTTATACAATAAATATATTACTAATATTATTATCTATTAACTACTAATTATCTAATAACATGATTACCAATCATTATGAAAACTCGCCATTATACATTGACCATTCTAATAATTTTCTACACTAATTTATAACCACATAGAATTACAAAATCTAGTGACTAATATCAACAATTACATAGTGTGATTTACACATTATTCTCAACAACAAACACATCTATATAATTAATGCTAATTTTGTTTCATTAATATAATAAATAAATCAACATCAAAAATTAAATATGTTAATTTGAAAACTTAACAATAAACCCAGTTTATGCTTCATGGGAATTGATTAAATTATACTAGAAACCGAACTACATTCATGGGAATTTTAAATAAATCTTTTTACCTGATTACTTGAAACCTGTTTTTCTTAAAAAAAACCTATTAAAGGCACACACACCTCAATGAAATTTTTTCTCGACACCTTAATGAAGTTTTTACTTGACACCTAAAATTTTGGTACTCGATGAAGCTTTTGCTCGACAAGTAAAATTTTTTGGTTTACTCTGTGAGATATTTTTTTTTCCAAATTCTTACTTAAAACTATAATTTTTTTTTAGAGAATATATATATATATATATATATATATATATATATATATATATATTTAAGATTGTTATATATTATTTATTGGAGAAGTTTAGTTGGATCTAAGCCAAATTAACCATCATTACAAGGTAGCATCCCAGTTTCATCTTAAAAGATAAGCAACATTTTATAGAATATAGATTTGGAGAAGGTTTTTATCATTTATTTAAAATTATATTTTAATTAATATATATTTTTATAAAATTTTAGGAAAAAGTCAAACAATTGACTTTTTTTTATTGGTAACTATATTTCAGAAAATCTGCAATTAACATGAAAACGTTTTTTTTTAGTTTTTTTTTCTTCTCATTTTATTAGTATTGCGGAGAGAAGTTAAACCATTAATCTCTTTGCTAACAATGATATTCCAAAAATCTGCAATTAACTTAAAAGATACTCTCTTTTTTCTCAAAATGTTTTTTCTCAAAATTTTAATATAATATTATTAAATATATTGTTTTTGAGATTCTCGAATGAAAAATTACTTTAGAATGAAATAACTTAGTTGCATGAAACCCCATCCCCTCAAAATCACAGTGTCACAAACTGGGCAATCACCAGAGCCCAATAAACACAGCTTAACTTAAAAATATGGCACGTGCCTCATAGAGTCCAGAGTGAAAGATGGACATTCAAAGTAATCTCCTTCCTTAATTAATTGTGAGGTGAACAGAAACAACACTCAACCATTTCCATGAACATTAAACAATTCTGATGTGAGGGGAAGCCACAGTCAACTGTTTCCATGAAGATTAAACAATTGAATCACAATGAAACGGATCAGTATACGATAATGCAATCATTGACATTTGACACTGAAATTTCTATGGTGGGCACGACGCTAGTCTCACGAGGGTTAGGTCAGCCATGGCTCTGCACGCTTACTTTGAAAAAAAGCATCGTCTACCTAGGTTGGTAGAATTGGAAGAATGGTTTGGATGGTTAAAAGTGGTTGGATTTTTTTTTAAATAATTTTAAAAAATTTAAGAGTAGTAATATTTGAATTATGTGTTTTTTTTTTTTTAATAATGTAAATGGATTGAATCATCAAAAATCTTGAAATTTAATTGTTAAATTTACAAAAATTTCTAGTAAATTTAATCAAATTCTTACTAAATTTTTCATGATTTTCAATCCAAATTTACAAGCTAATTAAATAACTGCACATCTAACTTCTCTTCCTGCAAGAAGATATTTATTATTATGGTTGGAGTAATAAAACAGAAAGGAAAAATAATTGGATCTCATTATAATGCAGAAAATCTCAGGGCTGATTTGCAAAGAAAAAGGTATAACTTATGCCACTACAGGGGCACTTGTTCAAGTTTATCAGAACTGATGTAGGGGTAGATAGCTTTATTTTTGGAGTGGTTTTTAATGTTATTTTTTGGAGTTTTCAGTGGATTTTTTGATCTGAATTTTGCCAAAACAATTGAGGTGAAATCTTTATTTGTATTATTTAAATTAGTTTTTTAATTGCATATATGGATTTCGCACCCTAAAAAAGCCTAAGTATTTTTATTGTGCATATTTTACCCATCAAACCTGTGATTTCAATAAATTGATGTAGGATTTTATAGAAATTAGATAGAAAAAATCAATCAAAAAACTTTTCAAAAAATAATATTAAAGACAAATCTGTTATTTTTTAAGTTAAATTTAATAGAGAATTTTTGTAATTTTAAATTTAGTGAAATTTTGCAAAAATAAAATGCTCTAAAATTTATTTTAAAAAATTAAATTTATTTATACAATAAAAAAAATATCTAACACAAATATTTGTATATTGAATTTTGAAAAAAAAAATTCTTAGATAGACTGCTCAAAAGACAAAAGGTGTCACTGGTCCCACTAAAGGAGCGTTTGGTCTGGTGCCACTGTAATTTGTTGGAATTTCTGAGAATTCCAGAACAAAACATAGAGAGAATGATACTCTCCTTCAAAACACAGAGAAGTTAATAAAAAAATTGCTTGCTCGAGACAGAGTTTGCACACAACAACACTTCTATTTCATTAATCAAAAACTGTTACAAAATCTTCCTCTGTTGAGGAATTAAACATAGTAACTGTTGCTAACACAGTGCACAAAAACTAACACTATGTCTCACACTCAAAATAATCTGTCTATTCAAAATTATGCCTTCAGGCTTTCACTCTGTTTTACACTGCTGTGTTAAAACAAATACACTACTCTTTTCATACACTGATGTGTATTTCAAATTACATTACATTACATAGCCTCACGAGCTTTTTCGTTTTTATATGTCGCAGCATATAAAACATAGAAACAACTATATAAGAATTAAAACTAAAAACTAAACAATGTAACGCCCTTTTGGGCCCACCATTACAAAGCGCATATGTTATATAACATATGTTAAAACATATATATATTTTAAAACATATAAAATACCAAAGGTTTTTAGAAAACCTTTATCGTGCTATATTAAAACAAACATAAAACAAAAAACCTTCTGAAACTTTATAATACCCCTCTGCCGGATTTCAAAGAAAACATTAAACCATATTGAATTTGAGAAATCGCATAACAAAATTGGAGTTGTGACATCAACGCTTGAATGCGCGATGGATTATTAAATCTGTCCTATAATCCCTCATCGCGTCTGCAAAATGTTTTTGTGTACGGGAGCTTTTGGACGTGTGATAAACTTATTAAATCGCGTTTATAAATCACATCGTGTCCGGAATTTGTTTGCAACCTCGTCTCTAAAAACAACGTGATCAAATCACATGCTTCCACGTATCCTTGCTGACTTGGCGTGGTGTGGGACCACCAATCTTCAAAAAAAGACTCCTGCATTCAAACATAAATCAAAATTGCTTTGTTTCAATTTAACGCTCTGTTTTTTTTAATGTACAGAGGTTGCAAGTTCTTGAACTGAAATGCAGTCAGAAATTCTTCAAACAAAGATAGCAAGCGACTGTGTGTCCTTTGTGCAGGCTTTGTAGATGGATTTACATTTTCAACACTCCCCCTTAAATTTAGCTGCTGGGTTATCAGTCATACCCAGAAATTTCCTTAAAAACTCAAAACTCTTCTACCCCAATGGCTTGGTCAAAATGTCTGCAAACTTCTCCTGAGTTCTGCAGTGTTCTAAAACAATTTCACCATTGTTCACCAATTCCTTGATGTAGTGAAACTTTGTGTCAATGTGTTTCGTTATTTTATGAAACACAAAATTCTTTGATAATGCAATAGCTGAGCTATTATCACAATAAATCACTGTGCCTTTTACCTGTTCTTGACATAAACTTCTCAACATCCTCCTCATCCAAACTGCTTAACACGTTGTTGTTGTAGCTGCCACATACTCTACCTCTGCTGTAGACAATGCTACAATAGGTTGTTTCTTAGAAGCCCATGAAATGGCTCCTGAACCCATGTGAAAAACATAACCAGAGGTACTTTTCTGGTCATCTACACTTCCAGCCCAATCACTGTCAGTGTATCCAATTAACTCAGAATTTTCTAAAGTGGTATACAAAATACCATACCTTTTAGTTCGTTTAACATACCTCAGAATTCTTTTTGCTGCCTGCCAATGTGCTTCTTTTGTCCTCTCCATGAATCTAGAAATCAAACTAACAACATGCATTATATTAGGCCTAGTTGTAGTCAAATACATGAGGTTGCCAACTATGCTCTTGTATAAACTAGGATCAAAATCCTTACCGCTGTCCTCTCTGTTGAGTTTTAATCCCATCACTGTGGGAGTTATTGCTGCTTTGCTCTCCTGTATATTAAATCTTTCCAAAACTTCATTAACATATTTTTCTTATGAGATAAAAATCCCATTTTCATTTTGTTCGACTTCTATTCCTAAGAAATATCTCAACAATCCCATATCAGTCATTTCAAATTCATCTTTGATGACTGTTTTAAAATTTTCAATAAGGTAATCATCATTACCTGTAAAAATAACATCATCAACATATAGCACAACAATCAGCATCTTACCATCTTTTTCTTTGATGTATAAGGTGGGTTCACCTTCACACTTTTCAAATCCATTTTCCAGTAGATAGGAATTTATCCTACTATACCATGCTCTTAGTGCTTGTTTTAGCCCATAAACAGCTTTCTTCAATCTGCACACTTTGTGCTCTTGGGCTTTCTTTTCATAGCCTAGAGGTTGTTCAACATACACCTCTTCCATTAACACTCCATTTAGGAATGTTGACTTCACATCCATTTGGTAAAATTTCCACTTGTTTTGTGCTGCTATGGACAACACTGCTCTCACGGTTTCCATTCTTGTAACCGGTGTGAAATTTTCCTCATAGTCTCTCCCATGTTGTTGCTTATACCCTTTGAAAACAAGTATGGCCTTGTGTCTCTCAATCTTTCCTTCAACATTACTTTTGGTATTGTAGACCCATTTAACTCCAATAACTTCTTTACCTTTTGGCAGTTCAACCAAATCCCATGTCTTGCTTCTCTCTATGGCATTAATCTCCTCATCCATAGCTTCTATCCATTTCCTATCTTTAATTGCTTCCTCAAATGAATAGGATCATCAACATGACAATACAAAGCAAACAAAGAGTTAATACCTTCATTTGCTGCCTCTTTCTCATAAATATCATTTAAATTTCTGAACTTTGTTCCTCTTTCATTTGGTGTACAAGTACTTGAAGTAGCACTCAAATCTCCTCCTTGTGGTGTGCTTGGAGAAACACTTTCATTTCTCCTCAAGGGTGTCCCTTGCTATCCTTGTGTTGGTGCCGCTATTGAGGGATGTATTTCATCCATCTCTTCATCATCTTTATCATGAGACAAACAGTTTTTAAAATTCACTGTTTTCTCTATGCTTCCATCCCATGCTTCCTCTTCAATAAACTGAACATCTCTGCTCACAATAAACTTCTTGGTGGATGGGTTATACAACCTATAAGATTTGGATTCCTCACTGTATCCAGTAAAATTACATTTCTCCCCCTTGCTGGCCAACTTCTTCCTTAGTTGATCTGGAATGTGTGTATAAGCCATACAACCAAAAACTTTCATGTGGGTGACTCCTTGCTTTGTCCCACTCCATGCTTCTTCTAGAACTTTGTTCATAACTGATTTTGTTGGGCACCTATTGAAAATATATGCTGCACAATGTACAGCTTCAACCCAATAATCATTTGGAAAATGCTTTGCATTTAGCATACTCCTTACCATATCCATGATTGTCATATTCTTCCTTTCGGCAACTCCATTTTGCTGCGGAGTGTACCTTGCCATAAACTGCTTATGTATGTCATTTTCTCTACAAAAACGCAGAAATTATTTAGAAATATATTCACCTCCTCTATCAGTCCTTTGGACTTTGATATGCAACCCACTTTGGTTCTCCACAAGTGCTTTGAAATTGCAGAATCTTTCAAACACTTCACTTTTGTTTTTCAAAAAATAAACCCAAGTTTTTCTAGTAAAATCATCAATAAATGTTAAAATATAGTGGCTTATAGCAAGTGATGGAGTTTGCATTGGTCCACATAAATCTGAGTGGAAAATTTCTAAGGGTGCTTTTGCTCTTATGCTTTTACCGGATGGAAAACTTTCTCTGTGTTTTTTACCCAAGATACAACCTTCAGAAAGGTTGTCTAGTTTCTCTATCAATGGCAAACCTCTTACCATTCCTTTTATGTGCAACAAGTTAAGCCCTCCAAAGTTGAGATGTCCAAATCTCAAGTGCCACAACCAATTCTCATCTTTTGTTTCTCTTTGGAAAGCCTCTTGTGTCACTTCTTCCATTTCTTCTCCATTTTTCAAATCTGCCCTCATCCTGAGAGGGAACATTCTATTCCTTGTCATCTTCACTTCAGCAATACATTGTTTTCTTGGTGGTTTATCCATGATGGTGCATACATCATTTTCAAAGAAAACATTGTACCCCTTTTGAACAAGATGTCCAATACTTAAGAGGTTACATTTCATTCCAGGAACATAATAAACATCTGCTATGGATTTCTTTTCTCCTTTCCTTGTTAAGACATTTACATCTCCTTTTCCCATAATAGAAACTTTACTATATGTCCCTAATGTGACTTGTGACTTCACACTCTCATCTAACATAGAAAACATGGCCATGTTTCCTGTCATATGGTTATTGTAACCTGAGTCTAGAAACCATAAATCTTCACTCTTTTCCTCAGCCATATTACAAGCTAAAAAAAAATTATCTTGGCTGATATTTTCTCTAGTGAAATTTTCACTGGGTCTATTACCCATATCATGCTGCTTCCTACATTCATTTGCATAATGCACATATTTTTTACAATAATGAAATTGGACATTTGATTTACCATACCTTTGTCCATCAGCATGTTGTTGTCCACCTTGCTGGCTACTGCTTTGGCCTTGGTTCTGATTTTGATTGTTGCCCCTTTCTTGAGCATTTGCTGGACTGTTTCTTCCACCTCTGTTTTGGCTTCTGCCTCTTCCTCTCTTGTTTCCTCTGCCTTGACCTCTTCCTCTTCCAAAGGACATTTGGGTCTTGAAGGCATGCTCCAAAGATGAGTTTTCATTTCTACCCAATCTCTGCTCATGTGTCATCAGTGATGCATGAAGCTTGTCAACTGAAAATTTTGAGAGATCCTTTGTCTCTTCTATGGTGGTGACTATTACATCAAACCTTGAGGGTAGACTCCTCAATAGTTTCTCCATAATCCTTCATTCCTCAAGTGTCTCTCCATGATACCTTATATGTGTGACCATTCCAATCACATGTGTGAAGAATGAGTCTATGCTATTAGACTCCTTCATGCAAAGAGTCTCAAAATCTCTCCCCAGCAATTGTAGTTTTGTTGTCTTCACTTTCTCCATGCCTTGATAGGCTGTCTTGAGAGTTTCCTATGTTTCTTTGGATCTCTTAGCTGCTGCTATCCTTGGAAACACACTCTCATGTACTTCTTGATACAAATAGAAGAGGGCCTTAGAGTCCTTCTTCTTATTGCTCTTCAACAAGTCCTTCTCTACTTGTGTCAATGCATTAAACTCATTTTCATCCACTGGTTCTTCAAAACCATCGTCAACAAGTTCCCATAAGTATTGGGAGGCAAACAGGGCTCTCATATTTATTTCCCAATAATCATAGTTTTTCCCATTAAATTGTGGGAGCTAGGCATTACCAATACTCATGCTAGTGCTAGCTCCTACCATTCTTGCACTCTGAACTATGCCTCAAATACTTGACTGTGTTTTTAATTTAAACTGACTTTCTTCAAATAGTAACACAAAAATCTGTATTGATAAATACCTTGGATTCTTCTTAACTGAGCCTTCACTCTGCTGGAGAAGCTGCTGCAACAAAAATCCTTCCTTTAGCTTATTTGACACCTTGAAAGAGCCTCGACTAGCTCTAATACCATGTTGGAATTTCTCATAATTCCAGATCAAAACACAGAGAGAATGATACTCTCCTTCAAAACAAAGAGAAGTTAATAAAAAATTTTCTTGCTAGAGACAGAGTTTGCACACAACAATGCTTCTATTTCATTAATCAAAAACTATTACAAAATCTTCCTCTATTGAGGAATTACACAATGTGACTACTGCTAACACAGTGCACAAAAACTAACACTCTGTCTCACACTCAAAATACTCTGTCTATTCAAAACTCTGTCTTCGAGCTTTCACTCTGTTTTACACTGCTGTGTTAAAACAAATACACTACTCTTTTCATACATTGCTGTGTATTTCAAATTACATTACATTACATAGCCTCACGAGCTTTTTCGTTTTTATATGTCGTAGTATATAAAACATAAAAACAACTATATAAGAATTAAAACTAAAACTAAACAATGTAACGCCCTTTCGGGCCCACCATTACAAAGTGCATATGTTATATAACATATGTTAAAACATATGTATATGTTAAAACATATAAAATACCAAAGATTTTTAGAAAATTTTTATCACGCTATATTAAAACAAACATAAAACAAAAAACCTTCTAAAACTTTATAAGACCCCTCCCTCCGCCAGATTTCAAAGAAAACATTAAATCATATTGAATTTATAAGACCCCTCCCTCCGCCAGATTTCAAAGAAAACATTAAATCATATTGAATTTGAGAAATCGCATAACAAATTGGAGTTGTCACGTCAACGCTTGAACACGCGATGGATTATTAAATCTGTCCTATAATCCCTCATCACATCCGCAAAATGTTTTTGTGTATGGGAGCTTTTGGATGCGCGATAAACTTATTAAATCGCGTTTATAAAGCACATCACGTCTGGAATTTGTTTGCAACCTTGCCTCCAAACACAACGCAATCAAATCACATTCTTCCATGTATCCTTGCTGACTTGGCGTGGTGTGGGACCACCAATCTTCAAGCAAAGACTCTCGAGTTCAAACATAAATCAAAATTTCTCTGTTTCAATTTAATGCTCTATTTTTTTAATGTACAGAGGCTGCAGGTTCTTGAACTAAAAGCAACTGTGCAAAAAAATTGGAAAGCAGCTGCAGTAAAAAATTCTTCAAACAAAGATAGCATGTGGCTGTGTGTCCTCTCCGCAGACTTTGCAGATGGATTTACATTTTCAACATAATTTTCTGTTTCATATTTTAATTTTATGAAATCCATTAGATTGATTTCATGTGTGGAAGCTAGAGCTCTTTATGTTTTAAAAGAAGAAAGCTAAATCCAAAGTTGACACATAAATCCCAAGCAGCCAAATGCCGGAATCCAAAGTTTACACCCTGCTCCATGCATTTATTTATGGAGACACGGTTAACGGAATTCTTTCCACGAGTCTAAAGTGGATGCTAGCAGCTAATTTAATAAATGGTGTGATACCACTTTGCTGGTATAGATTCCGAGACCAAAATATATTTTTATACGCAACTTCAGGTTTGACACTTATTAAAACAAAATGATGATCGGGGCAAATTCATGGGTGACCTACCTATTGTACATGATATGCAGACTAACTCACATCCAAAACTAGAAGCCATCCTAATTATATATGTTAATTTGTTCATGCATGATTGATGCAGGTACGCCACAGGGGCTAAATATTATATATTATTGTTGTTGTTGCATTGCTAGTGTACACGTCAACGTGAATGGGCAGAAGGGTACAGAGAAAATTGTTGTCAATCACTACACTTGGAGCAGATAGCTAGGTAATATGGAATTAACCCATGGGAGAGGAAACTAAGGTTGATGGGTGAAAGTTTTAGAAGCGGTTAAGGTTAATGGGTGAAATTTTTCATGAATATTAAAGTTGACGGATTAAAATTTTATATTTTTTATACACTCAAAAAACATTAAGAGAAGTGTTTCAAGATTGGTAGTGTAAATAGTATTTTAAAATTTAGATTTAATGAGTATAAGTTAGATAATTTAAGAGAAAGTGTTTTTAATTTTTAATTTTTTTAGTGTTCTAAAGGTGACAAACTCTTTCATCCTAATTTGTTTTAGGAAAATTGACTAAAGCATAGTTTCATTGTGAAGCTCATAAGAATTTGTTCTTATTTTTAACAGTGTTTATTTTCTTATTTACACTAATCAAGAGTGAGATCTCTTTTATTTTCTAGATTTGGGTGGAACTCATAATATCTTAATTTCATTTTTCCATTTAAATTTTTATGGCAATTTATCCTAATGTTTTGATGTTTTTAATACTATCCCTTAATGGTCTAGCCAAGAGTGGACATCTTTATCACATCCCCACTTGAGTTTCGTGGTCTTTGTGGCTAGAGTTAGAAACAATTTTATGAAACCTCGCATATTCTATGTTGTTTGATTTCTTATACATAAGCTACCTAGTCATGGCCATACTTTGCATGGGGGAAAAAATTGCCTCAATCAAGAGGATAGGATGGTGTGTATTTTCCTTTAACCTTGGCATTGTATGTTATAAAATGTTTTTGGATATGTTCTATCTTTCTCCATGATTCTATGGAGATATTGTAACCCCGCTTCTCACACCTATATAAAATAATATGAATAATGATATTTCAAATGAAATTTTTGTTTTATCCTAAATTGAAAGATATGAACACTTACAATTAATTCTAAGCCCAAAAGGAGTTTTCCATCCTCCATTTATCCATTTTTTAATTCTATACTTCTAGTTTAACTTGTGATCTATATCGATTATAAGATATTTGTATGAAAAAAATTCCTCCAAGTTGTTGTCATATATAAAAGAAACATTTGTGATCTTTGTAGATATAATTATTATGATTTTTGTTTTGTTAGTAATAACGATCATACCCTTCTAGGAATAAAACTCTTATATGATTATTTTCCAAGATTGCAATGACTCATCACTAAAAGAACAATAATTGTCAGCACAAAGTAGAAGAGTTACTATTGTAGCAATGAACATGGGGACAATAGAACATGTGTCTTCCAATCATTCTTCTAACTTATCAATGTATATGCCAAAAAGGGTAGAGGACAATAGACAATCTTGCTTGACTCAAAGATTGCAATTAATTTCTTACGACCAGCCCTCAATGGTCTTAAACCTAGAAATAACATTCTCATACAACCTTTTCCACTAGTTTGTCGTGGGAATGGTGTCACAAAATTTTCTAAAGTTAATGAAAATATACAAGATCAATTCCATTATTGTGACACTCCTCCTTAATGTTCATGAGACTAACTAGGTGGTCCACACTTGGTTTTTATCTCTTTTATAATACCTTTCTACACCTGACTAAAATGTGTCTTATTGTGTCGAGAGGCACTCTACAACCAGTATGGGGGTAGATCTCAAGCGTAAAAAATTTCAACATGTAATGTTTAACATTTAATAAAAAAATAATCCAATGTCGGCCCAAAATAACATATAAATAGTACTTATAAATTAACACCCATTTTACCATATAAATTAAAATAATGATTCCATAACCATCTTCAAATTTAATTAATAAGCTATTAAAATTTAATATTTGCAATATAACATGATTTTTAATCATGAATATTTAGCATGGATATTATTAACTTCTAAATAGGTTTTTTTTACAATAGCATGGGCCAATACCGAGAAGAGAAATCTAGAGAGAGGGAGAGAGAGAGGGAGAGGAGGGAAGAAAATCATAATACTATGGTTTATCAATACCATGTGCCATCTATACTTTTGATTATTATGTTATGGATCTAGGATTTCAATTATTATGTTACAAAACCATGAGCTAATACCATGGCTTATCAATACCACATGCCCGAAAACCATAACTTATTTAGAAATCAAATTTTTTTACAAATATTTTATTTTAATTTAATTTGATAATATTTTTAATTAAATCTAAAATAAAGAAGGTTATAATTACTTTTGAAGTATATCTAAAACCTCCATCCTCACTACCACTAAAAATATTCCCATAGAGATTAATCAAGGTTTTAATAAATTAAGAATGAGAATAATTTTATATATACATGATCCAGGTGGATATTGGTGGCCACGCACCTATTCCACCTAGACCTCTAGTAAGTTTCATCAGTTTCATTTTTTATAGCAGCATTTACTAATTTTAGTATTTTTTTTCTGCGAAAAAACATGTAGTAATCGGAGAGATCTTTTCGATGATATATCGTACACACCAAAGAGAGATAATATGACCAAGTTAAGACCCCAAGAAGTTGGCTTCCCAAATAACCCTAATGGGGCCCACAAACTCCTGGCATTATATGACCAAGTTACGACCCCAAGAAGTTGGTGACCCAACTAACCCCAATGGGGCCCACAAACTCTTGCCATTTCATCTCTTGGGGTTAGGGTTTTGGTTGTTTATGGATTTCCTGTGTTTTTCAATAATTAAAAAGCCCTTGAACCACATTGTAACACAGTTGAAAGGATTGTAGCCGCCACATCTCTTTTCAAAGATAAGCTAGTAGCACCCTAGATAGTTTATTTCCATTCTGTTTGTAAGTATTTTTCAGTTTTTTGATATTAATGAAATGAAGTGTTATTTCTGCTGCATCTCTGCATTAGTATGTGTATTTCTGTATTTTATTGCATTCCTGAATAAGTTCGGATCAATGTTTATGTAAAATTTATATAATATAAATAATATTATAAAGAAGTAGAATAGATGCATCTTAACCAAGGATCTAAGAGAAGAGAGAAATAAAAGTCACTAAAAGTGATAGAGGAAAGATAATGCGCAATTATTTTACATTTTTTATTGTTGTATTTTATTTGACATGATCAATCGAAAATATATGTTTAATATTTTACAACCAATTATGCTTTTTTTAATTTAGATAATTTCTTAAATACAATACACTGGGATCATATTTAAGAGAGAGAGAGTGAGATGGAGGGGGAAGGGGAATAGAGTGGGGGAGAGAGACATAGAGGTTGGAGAGATAGGGAAAGAGAGGAAGGAAGAGAGAAAGGAGGAGAGAGGGAGGGACAGAGATATGGATTTGAAGGGGGAAAGATATGGATAGAAGAAAAAGTAAATTGAGATATGGAGCTAGAGAGAGAGAGAGGGAGTGACAAGGGATAGATGAAGATGGAATGAGGGAGAGAGGAGATGAGGGAAGAGAGAGAAAATGGGAGGATAGAGATAGGGAAAGAAGGGGAAGAGAGAGACAATGAGACATATGTATGGAGGGGGGATAGGGGGAGAGAGAAGGAGAGAGGGAGGGAGATAGTGATAGAGTTGGAGGGTGGAGAGAGACAGTGTGTGTGTGATGGGGGGGGGAGATAGAGGGAGGTGGGAGAGAAAGGGAGGGAGATGAAGGAATAGAGAGAGGACTTGAGAGAGAGGGGGGAATAGAGAGATGGAGTTGGAAGGGGAATAAATACATAGAGAGAGAAAGATGGAGAGGGAGAGGGAGTGACAAGGGAGAGAGAGAGAGAGAGAAAGAGAGAGAGAGAGAAGGGGAAGTGAGAGAGGACGAGGAAGAGGCAAGGAAAAGATGTACATATAGTGAGGGAGAGCAAGAGGGACGAGAGAGAGAGAGAGAGGGATACAAGGGGATGCAAGAGAGAAAGAGAAGGAGAAGAGAGAGGGGGAGAGGAAGAGGGATGGAGAGAGAGTTTGTATGTTTTGGGGGTGAGAAAGAGAGACAATGGGAGATACAGATATAGATGGAGGGGGGAGAGAGGGCTAAAGAGTGAGGCAAAGAGAGTAGAAAGGAAGAGAGATATATATGGAGAGAGAGAGAGAGAGAGAGAGAGAGAGAGAGAGAGAGAGAGTATGTTTGGGGGTTAAGATAGAGAGCCAATGAGATATAGAGATATAAATGGTGGGGGCAGAGAGAGAGAGAGAGAGAGAGAGAGAGAGAGAGAGAGAGGAAAGAGAGACAAGGGGAAGAGACAATGAAGGAGAGGAAGAGGAAGAGGGAAGATATATATATAGAGAGAGAGATTCAGAGAGAGAGAGAGTATACGTTTGTGGGCTAATATAGAGAGACAAATAAGGAGAGATGGAGGGAGATAGAGATATATATATATGGAGGGGACAAGAGGGAATAAGAGAGAGATAAAAAGAGGGAGTGAGGAAGAGAGATAGATATAGAGAGAGATAGAGAGAGAGCATGACATGTGTTTATGGGATGAGATAGAGATCTAAGTAAGGAGAGATGGAGGGAGTTATAGATATAGATGGCAAGGGGAGATCAGAGAGAGAGAAGGGGAGAGGGAGGGATAAGACACATAATAGGTGGAAAAAGAGGGAAGAAGAAAGAGACACACAAATACAAATACATACATAGAGGCTAGATCTAAAATGTCATGAATATTTTGGATTTTCACTAAAATAGATGTATTGATTTATAGTTGCTGAGTTTTATTCCTATTTGATCACTTGCACTAGATGCATTTTTTTCATTGTAGATGTCGATTTCTAATCCTACTTAATACCTCACATCAGATGCATTGATTTCACTGTGAATGTTGATTTATACTCCTATCTGATTGCTTGCACTCAATGCATTGGTTTCAATGTATTTATTGATTTTTAATCCTATTTGATCGCTTGCACTAGATGCATTGATTTCAGCGTAGATGTTAATTTATAATATTATTTAACATCTTACGCTAGATGCATTCATTTTAGTGTCGATGTTGATTTCTACTCCTATTTGATTGCTTGCACTAGATGCATTGGTTTTAGTGTAGATATTGATTTCTAATCCTATTTGATTGTTTTCAGTAGATGCATTGATTTCAATGTAGACGTTGATTTCTAATCCTATTTGAATTTTTTCACTAGATGCATTGATTTTAGTGTACATTTTGACTTATATTCCTATTTGATTGTTTTCACTATATGCATTGATTTCAGTTTAGATGTTGATTTTTTATTTGATGCAAGTATATGTATTATGTACATTAATTTCAAAGTAATTAGATTGATTTTAGTGTAAGAACATCTCTTCCCCCCCATCTATATCTCTATCTCCCATTTTCTAACATTTTTATCTCTCTATCTTACCCCACAAACATACACACACCCTCTCCATATCCATCTCTCTCTCTCTCTCTACTTCCCTCCCATTTTCCCTTCATCTCTCTCTTCCCCTTCTCACTCTCTCTAACGCTTCTCTCCCCATATATATATCTCTTCCTCCCTTCATGTCTTTTCCTCTCTCTTCTTCCCTCTCTCCCCCCCCCTCCATCTATATCTCTATCTCCCTTATATCTCCTTCTCACCCCAAATTCATACACACACTCTCTCTTAGTGTAATCGCATAAAATTATTCATGATGTGCATTGATTTCTATGTTAATGTAATTCAGTGATAAATAAAATACTTGAATTCTCATCCTAAATAAATTTTTCACTTACCCGAAATGAGTGCCTCATGAAACTGTAAAATATTTTTAATTGGATATGTTCTTATTACTCCCATATTCCATCAATCAACATTTTTAATCACTTTTCATTCAAACACGGTAATATAAAAAAAATACCATTGAAAATTATTTGTGGATTAACACCCCATAAGTCATAATGATTGATTTTGGAGAAAAATACTATTAATATTGAAGAGCAAAAAAGACAAGGTATGATGTTTACTACAATAGCTCGAGTTAAATATTTGAATGGTCTATACTTTCAACTACCCTTTTCATATGATCGATATGAGAAAATGGAAAAAATAATAGGTGTGACAATAAGAACAGTAGAAGAAAATAGTTTCATATTGATCGCAATGAATATTGTTTGTAATTGCATATATTCTTATTGTTCACATTTTCTATCATTCAACATTTTTACATTCTCACTTTGTACTCAATTTTTGTATTTCATCATTTATCATCATTTAAGTTACTAACAGTCTCTCTCATCTCAAAAAAGTGAGGTCACTAAGAAAATTTAAAAGTAAATTGATCAAATTAATCTTAGACATATTTAACATATTTAAAATGATCAAAATAATTATATGTTCAATAAGTTTTGTATGACCACACACGACTGAAACCAACTATTGTAGCCGCTACAACACCCTCTGAAATTTGGTGTCATTCTGAAATTTCAAAGCCCCTGTTGCTTTTGATGGCATACATAAGGAGAGGCTCATTACCCAACATCAACCCTAGGCCTTAAGGGTCCACCCCAGACAGGTAACCTCAAATCAAAAGCTCAGTTTATGTGATTATTTTTTCTTCTAAGTGAAAGTC
Source organism: Pinus albicaulis (assembly GCA_034641835.2). Lineage (NCBI taxonomy): Eukaryota > Viridiplantae > Streptophyta > Pinopsida > Pinales > Pinaceae > Pinus > Pinus albicaulis. The sequence continues at coordinate 1,571,253,477 of CM076584.1, forward strand.
GCAAAATCACACTCCCCCTGATATTTAACCTTTTGTGACTTAGCGACCCTACGACCTAGGCAAGGTCGCCAGGTCGCTAAGTTGCTAGGTCAAAAACTATTTCAACAATTGAACTTTGCGACCATGTGACCTAGCGACCCCCCCAAGTCACTAGGTTGCAAGGTCTCAAGGTCACAAATGTACTCAAATTACCTCCCATGCGACGTTGTGACTTCTATTAAGGCTCACACGTGTGACCCCTTTATATATACAAGGGTCACATAGGTCACATTCAACCCGCACAATGAATTTCACAAAGCGTCTGACACAACAATTAGAGAGTGTCTTTCTTCCAGGTAAATTGCCGAAAACTCCTAAATTTTTTGTTTCTGTTGACTACTAACCCTACCTAGCCCTACTCCCCTAGCTAGGTTATTAAACATCATAGGTTCCTATCAGCAATGCCCCCCCTCCTTAGGCCATTTTTCCCTCTGAAACTACTTCTTCTCTCTTTCTCATCCCATCATTCCCAAACCAACTCTGGCCCTCTTAGCTATCCTTTGTTACCTTGTGCATCCATTCCCAAGCCTCCTATGATCCCCTCATACCTGATTCACCTCTTCTTCCTTGGTTTCTCCCCTCTGTTACATGTAGGTCACACAAGCTTGTTTCACCTAGAAAAGCCCTAATGCGACATCCCGACTTTGTGATCTCGCGACCTCACGACTTCATGACCTCGTGACTTCACGACCTCGTGACCTGGTCACTGGTTCGCCAAGTGGCGTCGCAAAGGTCTATTCTTCTACACAAGTGCGACTCTGCGACCTTGTGACTTGGTCGCTAGGTCGCATCCCATACACTTTGAAACCTTGGTGACCTAAAGCTCCCTGGTGTAACCTATCCTGATGATCACTCAGCCTCTTGGACCAGCCAGGACACTAGTTGGTTTAGCCAAGTGATTTTCCCTATTATCTTGTTTCCTCCATGTAGTTTGTCTTATTGTGGGATTGTGTTTTGAACATGTCAGGTGACATTGAAGCTAAGCTCGAGTGCATCTCTATCTCCTTGGCCTCAAGAGACATGGGGCCCCCAAGAGTTCGCAGATGACACAAGAGCATGTAAATTGATCCACTAGAGAGTGACGTGCCTCCACCAATGACTCCTATCTATGGAGACACAGTCTGCGTTTTTGGAAAAAATGTGAACATATCTTGGTATGACATGTACCAAGAGTTCACAAAGTAGAAATTCTCGGAGGACCTGACCGACCGACAGGTATACATACAGGTGAAGAGATCCAAACAACATTATGTGGCTACTCACCCTTCGATCTTCCTATATGCGGAAGTGATCAAATGGATTCTCCAAAAGGTAGAATCAAAATATTGGGTGATACCAAAATCCGCTGAAGTAGCCTTCGCCAACCTTTCCCTAGGGGACACCGAGGTATACTATTCACTTCCCAGTAAAGACGAATCCTTCAAATGCCCAGTGGATAGCAACGCATGATGTGCCATTACAGGACACCCTGACGAGCTAGTGGGAAGACCCTGAAAAGTTCAAGGGGAAGGAAAATCAAGAATAAAAGAACGAGGGTCTGAGGAAAGTGTATATGCTCGTCACGACTATGATGTGTCAGATGTATGGTAGGATGGATTCCACTACCTTCAACGGATCATGGGTCCCTCTTATGTATGCAGTCACCACCTACGACACTCGTTTCAACCCGGCCCATTTATTAATCTAAGCTCTAAGGGCGAACATATTAGCAACGCAAGTACCAGAAGAAGGGTTAGCATCAGAGTTCTATATGGCCTCCTACCTGTTAGATGTAGTATGATCGTGATGTATTTTTGATAATTGTTCTAATAACTGGAATGCAGTCACTGGAGGCTTGATTCATAAGGACCTGAATATGTTCTGGGACACTAAATATAAGCAATATATCAATGTGATCTTAGAAAAGTTCATGACTGCACTGTACCATTATTTATTCGGGGTGCATCCAAGGTAGTCCACTAGTTTCCCATCCAAGAAGGCACCTTCATCAAGGTTTTTGGATCTTTCAAGCATCCCCATGCACTTCCCAAATTTTTTACCGATAAGCTATTGTTACAAGAAGTATGCTACCAGAGGACGAGTGGTTTCTCCAAAAAACTGAGCAAGGGTAAGAAGAAACCATGGCCTACCCTCCCACTCACCATTGACACCTACACAGTCAAATGCTTCAAGGAAGTAGAGGCAGAAGCCGAACACATAAGGGGTTTCCATTTTGTGATTTTGGATTTCCAGTCCTATGACCCAAAAAGGATTGTCCCTGCACACTACAAGTAGTCTAAGTTAACTGGACCTATCAGCGCACAAAGACCACCTTGGAGGATGAAGTGAGGAACTCTTATAACACACTCATGGAGGCAGCCCCTAAAGAGGAATTTGACTTAGATGGGGACCAAGGAGATCAATCTCAAGATGATCATACCCTGCAAGATAGATTTGATGCCATGAAGTGAAAAACACCGATGAGAGGAGCATCTACTTCTCTGCCCAAGAAACCCAATAACACCTCTGAAGATAAACCTCCTGATAATCCATAAGAAAAGGGAAAAAAATATATCGAGGAACAGCGAAATGCCGAGAAAAAAAAAAGGGAAGAAGAGCTTAAGAAGACCCAAGATGCTCTGTCATAACAATAAGCAGAAGAGAGTCGAAGGATGTAGGAAGAATAACAAAGAAAGAAACATTAGGAGGAATAACACTGGGAAAAACATCAGAGAGAGGAACAGAAAAGGAAGTAGGTAGAGGAGGCATGCGTGAAGAAAGAAGAAGAATAACAACAACAGAAAATGGAAGCAAAAGGCAAGTTGAAACAGGAACAAGACATAGAAGAAGCAGAGAAAAGAAGAAAGGAAGAGGAAGCCCAAAAACAACAGGAAGAGGTAGCCAAGGAAGCAGAGGGAAGTGGGTCACAACCCTTACAGGTCAGGAAATGAGAAAATCTACCACCTATCGACATACCCCCAGCAACTACCATTACATGGGGGAACTTCCCTTTCTCAAAATTTGGTCTCTCAAGAGAACAAGAGGATGATGTACTGGATCTCATGAGGCTACGTTAAAATCACTAGAATCACCAGATCAGCCAGGAGAGGAGAAAATATCTTGCCCGGAACCCGACCAAACCTATGGCAATGACCACTGAAAAGGACATAGTCATAGACACCACGACAAAACCCATAATGATAGCATCCGCCAGAACCACTTTCACAGCTGCCATAGAATAAAATGTCGGCAAAATGAGTAGAGAGATCCTACTACTGTAAAATAGGCTTCATATAGTTGAGCAGAGGGCCACTCAAGCAGAAGAGGAGAAGAAAGCCTTGGAAACCGAAAAGAAAATGCTACAGTTTGCACTCACCCAAGCCGATGGACTATAAGCCATCATTTAAGGAGAGATGTACATCATGGGTAGGACCATGGTACAAGTCTACGAAGAAATTATGAGGTTGAGGCAAACATTCGCTCCCTTGGTAGGGGTCCAAGCAGAAGCAAGGAAGAAGTCTGCCCAGCTAAATGAAGGCTCTATACTGCTTGAAAACATATTCGAATTGTATTAGAAATACCTGCAGGCCCCTGCCACTCTACTAAATAGGGATTGGATCCACAACTAGAATGAAAAGGTACACATGAAGATGAAACTACAATCCCAAGATAATATTGTGAAATATGTAGACATGGTAATGATCGTGTACGAGAATCTCATCAGTGGTATCCACTCGATGGTAGAAGTGCATCACATACCCTCTATTGTCTCTTAAGATACAATCCTTTGGATATGGGACGGAATCATTGCTTAAGACTTTTTTTTTAAATATATGCCAAAAAACTTATAATATGAGGTGGTCTTTGTTTAATTCCTTTGGAGATTAATTCTTTAATACCCTTAATAATATGATAAAATGAAATATTTCACAATGCCATTAACTGCTGAGTGAAAACAAGAACTATAGAGGGAACTCAAAATGATATGTTGAAACACAAAATCTATCACCTTAAATTTCAGAAGAAATTTATGTGTAAAGAGTAGTTGGAGTGAAGGAGTGCATATTAAGGTTATGTAACTCTTACTCACAGATGTAATAAAGAGACCTAAAACTACTTTACTTCGCTTCATTAAAAGAAGAAGAAACAAAAAATGATACTGGAAAAACAAATCACCATCAACAGCTGCAGGAAACTTGATCTTCTTTCATTAATTTTTCAGGAAAGTAAGTAAAAAATTTGTAGTCATCCAGAGGTCCAAAACTCAGACCCCTCCCCTTTCTTACTATCTTGTTTAAATACATACAAAAGTAGTTTGCAACTACTAAAACTTCTTGTAACTACTCAAACTACCTAAAAATTTGTAACTTTACCTATTACATTGCAATTAAAGACATCATTACAATATCGATATTTTAACAAGAAAGATAAATAAAACTATAAATATTAATCTATTTGTTGGATCTGGATCTGCTTGGTTGCCACTGTGTTCCCTTGATTTGCTGATGTTTCTTTATGAGGTGCTGATGTGTCCCCCGGTGAATCAGTCATCCATGCCCTACACTTTTTCCAGATTTTAATCTTGGTTTTAGGAGAATTGACCAACTTGTGATATTCTAACGTGGAAGTAGTAATGCTGGTAAAAGTGGGTCTTTCTATAAAGAAGGTCTTAACCATCCATAACAATTGAAAAAACCTGTGCATGAAATTGACAAGTGTAGCTTGTTTTAAGACTATAGTTTTTTCATGAGTATTGTCAATATTGCTTTTTTCTCCCACTAATAAAGGCTCATATGAATCCCAAGATAGAAGACCGCCTTGCAGATCCCATCATGAGGGAAACCCAGCTCTGGTCCTTTGGTCAAATGCATTGTTGAATTTGTCTATAGCCTATTTGATTTCTATAAATTTCTTCTCTGCTGAATTCCTACAAGAATTTTTCACAATCAACTTATTTATCTCCAAAACACACAACGTTCTATCTTTGATTTGATGCTCCTATAGCTCTTGATCTGTCTTGGAATTTATAAAATCAATAAATATTTTTTCCCATAAATATCTGTTAAGGAAGTTCTATTTATCAGCAATAATAAGTTCTTGTAAATCTCTAATTATGTTTTTTTCCTCTGACACTATGATTAGGGATTCCCAAAATCCTTTCATTACTTCAATAATTTCATTCCACAAAATATCCTTTTCTTGAATTAAAGACATGTTTCCTTCCACTTTTTATTTCACACTCTTGATTTCCTCATAAGCTATCTGGCAATCTGATTTATATTCATTAACTTCCCCTTATTTGTCATGCATTTTCTTCATTGTTGTATCAGGATCACTCTGAGTTTTTTTAAGATTAATCTATGCCATATTTAGCTTTGTGCTAAAATGGGACAATCTAGCTACTGGATCATCAGTTCTAGATGGCATAACTATGGTGTAAGAATGAGAATCAATATGACCCTGCAAACTAATCACTGAATCCTTTAATATAGATATCTCTTGCTGCTTCTGCAATAGCTTCTGTAAAAGACTTTATTTTTCATTTTCTACCTCTGCAACCTCTACTGCCATTGGATGGTCTCCAGTAGGTAACTTTAAATTTTTCTTCAATACATTAATTTATTATTTATCACTTTGTAATAACTTCTGTACAGTTGATCTATCATTAGGGTCCACTCCAATTTTTACAATTATCTTCTTCAACTCTTCATTTTGAGTTGAAAGATTACTGGAATTAGCCTTCTCTAATTTTAGCTGCTTAATCACTTTTCCCAACATATTCTCTGCCTTATGGGTAGCTGCACTTCTTTTAGTTAGCTCATTAACAATCAATTGACGAGTCTGCATATGTAAGTTAACTTTGTCAAGTAAAGGGATCTTTTTAACATCAACAGTTAAATTCATAGTTTTAAAACTACTCGATGACCCTATTGTCATTTCAGATGGGTGAGAGAAATCCATCTTCAATTGATCCCTTTCTAAGTCCATAGTAGTCAACAATCTGGTTTGGTTAGGAGTAATCTGATAGTAAGCTTGAGCCTCCATACTGGGTTTAATCTTCTGATTCTTTTCTGCAATTTGGGAAAAGAATTGTTTCATCAAAGGAACTTGATCATCAACAACTTCATGTATTGATGGTGAAGCTTGTGCATTCTAAGCATCTCCTAATTGAATAAGGAAACTAGGATGAGTGCTTGCTATCTCTTCAGTTAACTTAGCTCTTTTCTCATCTCTCTGTTCTTCATCTTCAGAATCAACAACTTTCTCTTTGTTGCTTTTGCTTATCCTTTCAAAAATGATTGGAGTCTGAATGCTAGTGCTATTAGGGTCTGAAAAACCTTCGTTAGCTAACTTCTCAACTTCAGGCTTACTGTCATGAACAAAAGAAGAATAACCATTTTCAATTCTTCTATTAGAGATTACCTTGTATGGATCATAAGCCCATTCCTCACCTAATAAAAAATGGATGTTTTCTAACATCCTGTTAGCTTCATTTGTTTTTTGCCTCATATTCATAATGAATAGTGCCACAGACATAGGAAACTTAAATAAATGGCCTTTCTTCATTGGGACAAAATTTATCTGATCTACATTTAGGTTCTATATAAAAAAATCCAAGGCAAACAATCTCATCGGAACAAAGACATGTAATATATAAGGCTCAATCCCAGCTCCATACAATATAATTTTTGAATAATCATCATACACAAACCAACCTCCAAATTTACAATTGGAACTAAGCTGAAGAAACTCCTGAGCCTTAGCCAGAAAACATGGAGGATTAAATCCATTTAAAGCCTTATAAGCAATTGGAATGAAATAAGCATCAAAATCAAACATCCCTCCCTCATTTGGTTCATTTCTTATTACATCTGTCCAAAACACTATTGATTGTCTTTTATTATTTTCATTCATAATATTTAAACCCAAATGTATAAATTCTTCTACATTTTGATATAAGAATAAGTAAGTCATCAGTGAGGGAAACCTGAAAGACCTGGTGAGCGACAGGCTCATAAGCTGAGCATTAAAATTCTCTTTCCAGTAGGAGGGAATAACTAACACCACATTAGGCTTCATCATTAAGGAAAATAACCCAAGCACCGTCCTTTCAATTTGAGTGGCATCATAATTTCCAAGTATCCTCGACAGGAATTGTAATACTTTCTTGACTTCTGCATCAAAAATATCCAATGGGAATTCTTTATCATCTGGTGAAAAATGTCCTTCTTTCGGCTTTAGAAAGAAGACAACCTATGTAAAATCCTGCCTTGCATGACTGTCATATAATGTTGCCAATTATTCTTCAATAAAATGAACATAAGATTCAGAATCATGATAACAAAGGGCTTGACGGATTAACTGATATGTGATTTGAAGAACAGTCTCTCCTAAATAATTCATCACAAAAAAATTACCAGGGTACAATGCAGACACTAGCCAATGTACAAATTCAGGAAAAATATGAGTTTTAGGAACATATGCAGACAAAACAATGGACTTGGCCATGGTTTAATAGATGGGAAAACTCTTCTCATTCAGTAGGAATTGCTGGTAAAAGGGTAAATTTTCCACAGCACACAGATTATGTTTGATGTCTTTCTCAATGTCCATAAGAGGGATATGGATAGAAGAGTTAGACAAGGACAATTGTTTAGCCATGAATTTTTTCAGGGTGGCGACTGAATAAGCGCAAAGGTAAGAAATTAAAGCGACTAAGATGACTTCTTGAGAAATTTGGACTGAAATCCAATAAGAAGAAAAGAAGGAACTTCAACACCTTATATAGATGGCGTGAGATTTTGAAAATAAATGAAAATTCAATGCTTGACTGGACAGATAACGACAACATGATGTGACATATGAGCTAGCTCCTTAACTCACAGCATGTACTATCTACGTCATAGGCTGCCTACGTCACTGCGGGAGTGGTCTGGAGTATGGCGAACCCATCAGAGGTCTTCCCCAGTAGCTATCGTGAGTCGTAGATCTTGGTCAGCGGACTTTTGGCAGAGTCAACTACGGAGGCACCAACACTGATAACCTGCGAGCTATTTATGCCTGTGGGTTTCTACTGATCCAAGTTTAACTTTAATTATTTTAAATCCTGCCCGATGATTAGCATGAGCATTAATCCAACGGTCGGTCCCACCTTCCAACTTTTGAAAAATATGTTAATTGACTGACATATAAAAGCAAAACTATTTTTCGGCATATTGAAAAGATGATATTTTGTCCTTTTTCTAAAGTATATACTTTATTTTTATTTTGAAAAATATAATAAAAGAGAATGCAAATGAGCCACAACAACCTCCATGGGTACAGTGACCCAACAAAAATCACGTGAAGAAGTATTGCAATATATTCAGTCGTTTATGGATCCGATCAGATAGGTAGCTAGCTAAAATGACCTCCTAGCTACCAAGGAAAATATCATACAATATGTCATTGAGCTGGTTAGAATATACACCAAGTTGGCTTCATTTTCCAATCAAATCAATTCAAATAAGTGTATGCTAATTCCAGAAAGTCTTGAATTCTTGCACAAGCTCGGTTAGGACATGCCTCAACTCACCCGATTTTCGCTAAATATCAAGCCTAGCAGGCCTATCTCAAGGAGCACCAACAGGCGGAAAACCCAGCCCTCTCTATCACTAAAATGATCCCATGAAATTAACTGAACAAGTAATTTTGAGATGCAGTCAAGTTGTAGGTCACAAGAGCCATCAGGTCACAGGTCGCGACCCTACTCAGGTCACAGGTTGCAGTTTCTCTGAAGTCACAGGTCATCCCAACAGTTAGGGAGGCGAAGGGAAAGGGTAGCTCAAAAGTCATTTTTTTTCTATATGTAGTCCCTCGAGATAGATTGTGAAGACCTTTTGTTGGACTCCTAAAGGAGAGAGAGAGATATAATTTTATAACAATGAATGTGTGTTCTAGGAATGAATACAAATGAATGTTTTGGATCTTACTATTGGATCTGATGGAGGCTTTTGTGTATTGACACCATGAATGTAGTTCTTTTGAATGTCTAATACTTTTCATAACTGATTGGTTTATATTTATGTTCATGCATTTTTTATGTATTTGAGCTCTTTTGATATGTGGATGATGTATGATGGTTTAATGTAGGGATATGTTAATGACCTAGCTTGTTGATATGTACCTAAATCTCTTCTGAAATATGATTAGATAATCGAAGGACACTTGATCATATTGAAATTTTTCTGTTATGTTCAAGTGTGTCTCTGTATGAGTATGGCCCTAATGAAGTTTTGCTAACAACACTCCTCATGGGTTCCATGCTTTAAATTTTGCTTTGATATTCGTGGTGTTTCATTTGCAGGGTATCCATCAACCATTGAATTGGTTTCGTCTAGAAACCATACATTCTAATTATTTCAAATCCCCTCTCCATCCAATAAAGGGTATATATCTTACCAATATAATGGAAACTGGGCTCACATACTGGATGGGATCCCTACCACAAACGATGTAGAGTATAGTTGGGATTTTATACCGGGGAGATCCCCTTATTGTTGGCAAGTAATTTTTACTCATCAAAAAAATTGGTGCTAGAAGGAGGGCCTGATGGAAAACTCCCACCAAACTAGTAGCATCCCTTTGCAAACCCCTCAAAACATGTTCACAAGCCGAGGCCCAAAACGGGGAGAAATTGGGTTCGGTAACATCGATCCTCCAACCCTTGAAGATAATCCTACCAAGGAGGACCCCCTATTCTATAAGGTCATGACAGACCAGCTAAGGGCTCTGTGTCCACACACCCATGATCTTGTCAGAGGTCTCGAAAGCCTCCCTTATCTAAGTCGTGAACCCCTCGGACGCATCACACCCTCTAGGGTGTCTTGGTCAACTTTATACCTAAACTCATAAGTCGGATGCTCGAAGACGACGTGGATGCGGTCGAACAACTCTCAGCTGAAGGCCCTGACAACTCTTGAGGGGTTGACAGAGGAGGCCCTGAAACGATTCTACTAGAGTCTTGATTGTTCCCCAATAGAACATCGGACCCTAGGTAAATCCTCATTTAAATTAAAATACCCAAGAAAATGACCCACCAAGGGGAGGGGCCAGAAGAGGTTGGGGAAATAGAGGCTGGGGAAATAGTCGAAACACAGAACATGCTCATCACCTCCACTGAAACTGAAACCAATAGCCTTTTATTTTCAATGGAAACTTTGGTGGCTTCATAAATTTAAGTAATTATAGGAATATTAAAAATCTAAGAGTTGCCCGAAATCAAGACATGCACTCTCAACATGAGGGCGAAGCCTCCAGGTTCGACATTGGGAGCGAGTCTTAAAATGAAACTGAGGACGTCATAATTCCACCTTTGCACAGGGAAAGGCAGGTGCAACCCCTGACCTGGATGGCACGATCCCCTTTAGGTGTCTGAGGTCCACTTCACGACATGCCCCGGCACCGCGAGAAGCACATGCCCAAGTTCAATCCTAAAAACGGGACTTTAGCTGAAGATCACATTAGTAACTTATACCTTGCCCTGCAAATGATCAGGGTCTAGTATGATGACAGAGCATGGCATCTCTTTCCACACACCTTAGAAAACAAAGCTGCTACTTGGTATCACTCTTTTCCTGTTACTTCCATCTCGACCTGGGAAGAATTCCGCCATACATTCCTTGAGAAATTCTCTAAGGAAAAAACCGCTTATGTGCTCCTTACGAAGTTGAGCACCCTGAAATGCCAAAAGAAGGATGTAATATTCCGAAATGGGAAAATCAACAATATAGGCACCAAAAATGCATTTTCCAGAAAATTATGTTATAAAAATTAATAAATTCCCATGGATCCATAATTTTATACATAATAGAAACCAAATATGAAAGGATATCTTAAACAAGACATTTTTGCTTAGTTAAAAAAGCCTCCCAGGCCCAGAATAGCACAAAATCACTACAACCCCATGACTACTGCAAGACAGAAATTCTGAAGGAAGTAACCATGTAGTTTTAATGAGGGTTTATACTACATAAATAGAGATACAAATGGATCTTCTGATATATTACTCAAGAGAGCTGAAAAGCTGAGATCTAGTCTCTTTTACAGAATTCCAAGACAACCCGGGAAGGATTTCCTAAAATATACAAAGATATCAAAATGTCGGAATGCAGCCCTAGGGCTGAATAGAAGCTGCTACTGAATAACTGGATGAATATGGCTATAAATAATACATAACGAATAGATCTCCTCCAATATATCCTTCAAGTGTAAGGTTGACCTAACACTGAAGATCTTACCCTCCAAATCAAACGTTGAAACCCCTACTGCAAATGCTCACTGAAATAACGCAGTCAAAGAGGGATACTTCACTATAGATGATTGGGAATATGTTGGCCTAATGACAAGATGTCAAATATTCTCAATAATATCCCTGGCTAATATCCCAATAGGATGAATACTTCCTCCTATGAAAAACTGGCTCCGGAAGTGGGTTTCTCAACCCTCTCCTGCAACATGTTGCAACACAACACAATACTCTGCAGAAACTGCGCTGTAGCTGAAGACTGAAGCTTGGAATTAAGCCTGATAGTGGAAATAAAGTGAAATTCTCCCCCAAGATGCCTCTCAAGAAAGGATATTGGATCCCTTCTTGGGAACACCCGGTGCTAAACAACACAACAATCTCAGTTAAACAACAAAAGAATGAAAAATAGTCATGTAGAACATAAAATCAATAATCAATAACATGCCTCTATATGGCTTCCTTGCCCTCCTTATAATCAAATGTGAGCCTTCTCACCTTGGGTCCCACTCATTAGGGTTTCCACCATCATGAAATCTTCCTCCCATTCACACTGCCCTGTCTCTATTGATGATCCTCTCCTCCCATACCAACGTTGTTGACTTGGTAAAACTTGACCTTCTCCACATGCATTAGCCCCTTTTCACACATGAGGGTGCTTTATCCAACTATGAATATTATCCCTTTTCACATTAAGAGGGATTATATGCCTACTTAAAATATTTATGGGCCTCCCTACCCATTTATTCATCTAACTACATGTCAAGAGCAAAATTAATATTCTAGTTAGCTGCATGCTAATTTAGGAATATTACAGTCCTCCCCTCCCAAATGTTGCTTTTCCTCGAGAAAATACAAGGATAGAACTGAAGAGCCTCCTCTCCTCCTCCTGTAGCATCCTCATATGATAAACTCTGCCAAGGAATAATATGTTGTCTCATAAATAAATCTCCAAGTTGCCCCTCCCAAGTATGCAAGTTAGCTTTTGGTGACCACCCCAAATAGCTATCATCATGTAGAAGTAAAACACCCATGGAGGCAAAATTGTGTTGTCTTGAGGCCTTCTTGAGGCATGGAATATGAGATATGTTGGGAACTATCATTCCAATGTGAATCTCCCACCCCCAAGCTATCATCCATACAAAATGATCCACCCTCCAAAATGGTAACTCATGAAAAATCTCCTCCACCTTTGGCTCCTACAATGCAGGTGGGCTACATAACTAAACATGGTAGAAAAAATGGCCTACCCCACACTGTCTCTCTCTCCACTTATGATAAGTGTAGAGTAGCTACTGATTTTGGGCTGCAATAGTGTTTCCTTCAAGGGGCAAGAAGAAGACTGGATCTTCAAATATCCTCTCTCTAGAGTCATGAATCATGCTAGCCCAAACCATCCCATGCAAAGTGAATGGTACATCATCACCATATAGTATCCAAATCAGAAAAATTTTGAAGGTTATGTGCAATTTTGGATGATACCAATGGTTTCTCCAGTGGATACAATGCAGTTTTACCAACTGTTGTTTTAGAACATCATGTGGCAAGTTGTCTCCCAACAAGTTTCTAGTTGTGCATGTTTTCTCATCTATTATGAGGTATTAAATGGAATTATATATCAGCTAATAATAATAATAATAACACCATACTTGTACAAGGTCATGAAAATGAAATCTATATCAATCACAAATGTTGGTCCTACAATGACCATGAAACCCAAAGATAATATTTCCCTCTTGCGAAGCAATGCACTACACATAGGTGGTGAAAGAATGAAAATACTTTATGAAATGATAAATAAGTACAGAAATACATTTCTTACCATGAATTGTGAGTAATATCGAAGTGAGATCTATAGATGAGTCATCCAATGATAATTTCTTCATAAAGGTCTACAAAATGAAGGGGTGCATACTCCCTTTGGAACACTCCATCAATAGAAACATACTCCCAAGTGAAAATGTTGTTGACCTTAGTTATAAGGCTCTTGCCAGTCCATGACTCCATTATTTGGCATCCCATATGCCAAATTCATCCACCATCATGATGCTATGCGTGGAAGTCTCCTTCCTATGTGGAAGTACCTCCTAATCCTCCAATGTTGAAGGGTAGCCTCTTTTCACTTTGATTGTGCCATCCCTTTCTCCCGAAATATCATGCCAAGTATGGGAGAAATCCTGCCCATACTCTCCCAAGAGTAATCGAAGGAAAAATAACTCTCGTTTCTCCCTCACACTTCTATCATACAAATCATGAGGTGAAGATATGATGATTGACATGAAGAATGTTATATCAACACAATGCACCAAAACGCCTTGCTGCCATATGATGTAAGTGCCCTGCCAAGTTACACCCACCAACATACCCTTAGAAGAAATATATGTCACATGATGGCCAAAATCTCTCAAGAGTAGCCAATGCAGCTGTTGGTGTCTGGATATGAACAATGTTCAACCCTTTTTCCACATAAATTATCAACCCAAGGGCATTAGTTATTTCAAGACTAATGACAAAGTATATGAAAATACAAGCACATGACCTATTGTAGATCACAGGGTTAAATCCATAACACATAGACCATTGTAACAACAATTAAGTAAACTGTAGAATTGAAAGACATTCACAACAATTAATGATTAACTGTAATAGTAGTAATAAAACCACACTAAATCATAAAAAAACAATGCAAGAAAGGAAAACGTAGCACCTGATCATAAGAGTGGGCCCAATTCTCTGATCAGGGATGCGTTAAACTTACGAATTACAGAAGAAAAAACAAGATTTTGTGCATTTGATTAATGACAGAATAGATATTTTACAAGATCTGTATGTAAAAGGGCTTAACCCTGATTCACAGCCCGTAGGCCTCTTTATACAAATGTCCTAGAATCCCCAATTCCATTCAGCAACTCCATAATCACAAAAATACATTTTTTTACAATGACAACCTAGTTTCCCAGAAGGAAACCGTAAAATGGCCTAAAATGGCATTGATATAAACAGAGTCTGTTATGATGTAACAACAAATGAGGATAACGTTGGAGATGATAGGTTGTTCCTTGACTCACGGTTTCAACACTCCTTTTTTGGCCGAATTTGTAGAAATATTGGAGTTAATATGTAAAAAGGTAAAACCTCTGTGACAATTACTTCATTAATCAAATATCTCATGAAAGATAAGGAAAAATGGTTTTACCTCATTCGTTTAAGAATAATAATGGTAGAAATAGATAGAAAGATAGGGTAAAATGGGAGAGGAAAGTATAAAAATTCGGTACCCAACATCTCCCCCCAACTGGTATATCTGCATGTCCTCATGCAGCTTGTCATCTCCTCAGATCCGGATTGGACCGAATGTGATTGGCATGAAGCTGTGCGAGGTCATACTCTTAAGCCATTTATGTCCCTAGTGGCTTATATCCCTCTGTCAAAACAACATCCTTCCACTATTCTGGATCAACATTATATGTAGGAGTATACTGCTCAGCTGGAAACTAGATAAGGGGAAATTGAAACCTCAATCCCATCCATCTGACCCCACAAGTATGAATTATTTCCATGAAATGTGGCATTATCTCTAAAGCCCGTGCAAAGTTAGGTACCCCAAATGGTTCTCGTTCTCTGACGGCTGAGGATGACAACATCCACCTTTTCTGAGAATTGTCCAGCACTTCCTTACGGAACATCGTAATATGGCCGACACATAGGTCAGAACACCATTTTTGGGTTACCAACATGTGTTCTTTGTGGCTCACAATCTGTAAAAATGTATAATGCTTGTTATAAATGTTTGAGGACTGGCCATGCTCTTTCCTCATCATTAATGGCCTTCCAACTTGGTTTTCTTCAAATGTGTTCTCCACTTGATCTGATTGATGGTATAAGAGGTGAAAGCTCTTAAATGAATGTCCCCCACGAATAAAATGGGGCTAAAGGATTGATCATGCCTTAATAAATACCCATGCATGTAGAGCTCGCACATTAAGTGTTGTCCTATGATATCGTGAATTTTTAAAATACAGAGAAATTGAATGAGATCCTCGATTTCGTACCAAATCTCCTTATATATACTTTCGAGACAAAAGAAAAGAAATTTCTTGTGAAGGAATAAGGCATAGCTATGTGCAGGAGGTCTGTAGGCCGTTACCTGCTATGCCAGGGAGAACATCTTCTCCTTATCTATTTGCAGTAGCTACACTTGTTCTTCCAATTCTTCTATTCTGGTGTTCTGTTTAGCTTGCTTTAGTCGTGCCTTATATAACTGATCCATGTACCCTGTGATGACTCTGGCAGCCTATTCTTGAACCTGAGTTGTTTCCTTTATATGGTCACTTGCAACAGACTTCCGCTTCTATATTTCAACGACCAATACAAATTCTCGACCTTCAAACAAATCTTCAATCGGGTCGGTCTGGGTGGCTATAGAGGAGAAATCGACTTTTGGATTTATTTCCCTCCATTTATAGATTTGTATCTTATTTTTTAGCCGGGAAACTTTCCTTTTCAAATCCCGAACCTCCCTTTTCAGTCTAATGGTTTCACTGAACTGCCGCTGATACCTCTTTTTGAGAGGTATCCTTATTTTCTCACACTATTCAATCCATTCTTGTTTAACAATAAATTCAGTTTCTAGGCCTATGACATGCTCAGGAGGCGGCGGAATGCTGCTGGTGTTCTCAGTGGATTCTCTCATTAAGCCTTTCCGGCTGGGCTCCCTATATTCAAGGGCTTCTTTCTCTATATTCCCTTCGAGGACTCTTGCCGTCTGGTCGACATTTTCAATGATCACTCTATGTTCTGGTGTCTCCATAGGAGTTCTATATTCTTCGTGAGGCTCTAAGTGCTCCAACAGAGGTTCGGTAGTGACTGGACCAATTTTGGCGGTGTCAACAAATTTAAGAACTGGTGGGACAACTACTTCCTCTGTTAATCGTTTGGGTGAGCAGAATCCCCTCGCCCCTCTAGGCATCATGGACCGGAACAGAGAGCTGGGGACAAATTCATCATCCTCATTTCTGGCTTGAACCAAAACTGCGCGCATTACTACCTCAATTGGGGTCGATGCTGGTTCTTGTGGAGCAACATCGATTCCATAGCTTGTTCCCTTATGTCCTCTCGCTCTTTCTTCACCATTTCTTCTTCTAGTGTTGATACTGGTTCTTATGGGACAATACCAACCTCCTGGTTCATTTCTTCTCTACCTTCCCGTTCCTCATGAATTGCCTGTTTTTCCATAGTTGGTACCAGTTCTTGAGGAACATTGTCGATTTCGCAGGTTGACTCCTCCTGTTCTAACCGAATTGGGGGTGGTTCTTGTATAAAACCCCCACTCGTATCAAAATACATATTTTCTTGGGTAGGTGATGTTGTTTCTTGCAAAACAACATCACTTGCCGTTTCTCTATCCGCCATTTCACTCCCTTGATCTTCATTGGCAAAAGTCAATGAATGTATGACATTCCCGATTTCCTGCACGATGTCCATAATCTCTTCATCTGTGGGCTATTCAAGCGAGGTTGGTTCTTGTGTGTCAGCCTTGGCTGTGTCGCCAATTACCTCCTCGATTCTCATTTCTTCTGGTTCCTCCTAATTGACCATCATTTCCACTTCTTCGGGTTACTCCTGATCAACTTCAATTTCCATTTCCTCAGGTTCCTCTTGGTCAATCCCTTTCGAATGTTCTTCTTCTGCCAAACTAGCTAGAGAGACTAGTTCCTCTTCTTTAACGAAAATAATGGTTGCTACCTCTTCTTTTGATGACCCACAGAGTTTCGCCCAGGAGACTCGAAGCCTGTTTATAGCATGCATGACCAATAATTGCACCAGTCCGTGATTGGAAATCATTGTCAGCATTCGGCACGAACGCCGAGTAGCCTATGCCATATGCTACAACTATTTCAATAGGAAGAAGGGCATGTTCAAGGCATGTACCTGAGTTGGTGGAAATCGAAGGTTCATTAAAATTTAAAATGATATTTGAACAGAGTTGTGGCTTGGATTTCACAAGTTATGTATTTTATTACAAAACCTGGAACTTCATTCCAAGGATATGACACAGTCTTGCGCTCATTTCCTCTTCCCATTTGAACGACACTTTCCCCTGCCTGCAAGAACAATTCAGGAAATTTCTAGAGAGAAAATTTCCAAGCAAACCATTGTTGCCCCTGTTGTCTCAGCCCACTAACCTCTGCAATTACCTCTTCCGTTATAGGAACTTCCAAATCTCTGACCCGCGAGTAGTTCTCCTATAAATTGAGTGCGAACTCCATTGTGATTCCTCCATAAAATCCCTACAATATTTCAAAGTAGGTATCCCACCCTGCATTGACAAAGATTTTCCATATTGCTGGATCGTTGCGAACTGAAGCTGTGTTTTCATGTTCATGCCGCATAGCCAGCCCACCCATACTGTGGAGACTTGTACCAATGCTTCCTGTAACATTAGATCATTGTGCAAGGTGGTGGATACCAAATTTGGAGAAAAAACATGGTGAAAATGAAAGGTAGTAATGGTAAATACGGATGGTAATTCTCAAAAACCGAGAAAAATCATAAAATAAATATGGCAAGTGTGATGAATAAAAACAATAATTATTTCATATGGAATGGAAAAGACATATTACTATTCCCAATACGTATTGAATGATTATATCAAATGTTGATCGAGATCGTAAGGTGTACCTATGCACAAACTGTCATAATTATTTGTGAGGCAATTATTACACCGTCGCTGACTATGAAGGTACCCCCCCCACCCTTAACTTAAAATTTTTTTGTCCGCGGCATTAAAATATTCACATGGGATATTTAATTAAATTGGTAAAAGTCATGTGGAGGCATACCAGACAACCTACTTGGATGAAGTGATGGTTGGTAGGATGACGACGTCGTAATGATGCGAATGGAGTAACAACAGGACGAGTAGCAACATCCAGAGTAATAACATCCGGTGTTACAACATCGAGTAGCAGTATTAGAGTAACAACTGTGCGAGTAACAACATCCGGAGTATCAACAGTGCGAGTAACAACATCTGAAGTAACGTAAGTATGAGTAACAACATCCGGTGTGGTAGCATCTGGAGTAACAGCATCGAGTAGCAGCATCTGGTGTAACAGCAGTACAAGTAACAACATCTGATTTAGCAACATCTGGAGTAACAATAGTACGAGTAACATCATCCGGTGTAGTAGCATCTAGAGTAACAACATCGAGTAGCAGCATCCGGTGTAACAACATCACGAGTAGCAGCACCCGAGTAACAATACCATGAGTAGCAGCACCATGAGTAGCAGTAGCTGAGTAACAAAAATTGAGTAATAACACCATAAGTAGCAGAAAACGAGTAATAGCATCATGAGTAGCAACAATCGAGTAACAGCAGCAACTGACAGTTTGGAAAATTTTCTTTGATTTTTACTCCTTAGTAGTAACTCCTGCAAAAAGACAACACACACACATATATATATATATAACAAGGGTGCAGAGGAAGAGTTCTCTGCACTGATGACCTTCAAACCATATTTCTTAGAGAGGTGTTTGATAAAGGCATCCTTAGAGGTTGGGCGGTGGTACAATCTCAGGCGATGTCCATTGAATATAAATGAAGCATGTGTACCATCAATTGTGACTGGTCTGACTATTCCATTATCAAATAAAACTTCCACCTCATAAGGTCCCATCCAAGGAGTGCAAAGCTTCCCTTTAAAATCCTTAAAGCGAGAGTCATAAAGTAGTTCCAAATCTCCAATTTCAAACACCTTATTTTTAATAAAATTATCATGCTATTTCATTCTCTGTTGTTGAATAACAGTAATTCTTTGGACAGCCATTGAACAGATTTCATCTAGTTCATTGAGCTAGGTCAGTCATTGTTTCTGGGAATTTGATAGATCAAAACCAACTTCAAGAGTTGTTCTGAGCATACTGATTTCAAATTCTATTAGAAACAACCGGGATTTCCCATAAACCAACTCAAATGGTGAAAACCCGATTGTATTTCACCATGATTTTCTGTATGCCCAGAGAGCTTTAGGCAGCTTCTGAGCCCAATCCCAACGATGGTAAGCCACGGTTTTTGTCAAGATGTTTTCCAATGTCTTGTTTGTGCTTTCCACTTTTCCATTCACCTGGGGGTGGTATGGAGATGTCACTTTGTGCTTGACCCCATATTCCTGCATGAGCTTTGCTATCATGTGTGATGTGAATTTTGCTCCTCCATATGAAATAATCTCTCTTGGGTACCATAACGAGAAAAAATTTCTTCAAATATAAAATCTAAGACCACCTACTCTGTTGTTTCGCAACAGCTTTGGCTTCCACCCACTTAGTCACGTAATCGATACAGACCAAGATGTGGAATTTTTGCTGGGAGGGTGGGTTAAAGGGTCCAACGAAGTCAATAGCCCATTTCTCAAAAGGCTCGAGGACTACCTGTGCCTGCAAAGACATTTCATTAGCTCGACTAGGATACCCCATACGTTGGCAACTATCACACCTCCTAACATAAGTCTGTGCATCACAAAATATAGAAGGCCAGTAATATCCCATTTGTAGCACCTTATGGCCTGTTATTTTGTATGCAAAGTGCCCTCCACAAGCGTCATCATGGGCAGCTTTCAATATCTCATAAATATCATCCTTAGACACACATCACCGGATCTTCTTATCTGCTACTGTGTGAAAAAGGTACCCTACCATCCAAGAATATCAGGCACTGTGATGAATAATTTTCCGTTGTTCCTTATATGACAAATGAGGAGGCACTTTCCTTGTGGCAAGATAGTTAGCAATATCTGCATACCACTGAGGTTTAGTAAAAACTGCAAAAATATGTTCATCGTGAAAACAATCTTCTATAGGTGTGCATTCATCATTATTATCCATTCTAGATAGGAAATCATCCACTACATTATCTTTTCCTGGCTTTTCTACTATTGTAATATCAAATTCTTGAAGCAATAGTAACCATCTTGTAATATGGCTAGGAGTAATAGGTTTATTCATCAAATACCTAATTGTTGCGTGATTAGCATGGACAACAGTAGAATACTTGGTGATGTAGTGCCAGAACTTATTGATAGCATAAATGATAGCCAAGAATTCTTTTTTTGTCACCATGTAATTTAATTCGACAGGAATTAAGTTTTTGCTGACATAGTAAATTGCATACGGTGTTTTGTCTACCTGCTATCATAAAACAACCCCTATTGTTGTCTGAGAAGCATCAGTATGTATGTGAAATGGTAATGCCCAATCAGGTCCTCAGAGGATTGGATTTGTGCACACCAGCCGCTTAATTTTCGTGAAAGTTGTCTCACAATCTTCGGTCCAGAAAAATTCTGCATCTTTTGTTAGCAATTGAAATAGTGGGTGTGCTATTTTAGCAAAATTTTCTATAAAGCGTCTATAATAACTAGCACAACCAATAAAGATACATAATTGTGTGGGTGTTTTGGGTACCGAGAAGTGTAATATTACCTCTACTTTAGCTAGATCAACTTGAATTACAACAGCTGAGACCAAATGTCCCAATACTACTCCTTCCTCCCTCATCATATGGCATTTCACTGTACTCAGAGATACATGAGTCTGCTTACATATTTTGAGTACTTTCTCCAGATTTTCCAACCCTTCCTCAAATGAGTTCCCATATGGATTAAAATCATCCATATAGATCTCAACACTATCATCAACCAAATCAGAAAATATTCTCAAGATTGCCCTCTGGAAGGTAGCAGGAGCATTACACAGGCCAAATGGGAGGACCGTGTATGCAAAGGTTCCCCAGGGGAATGTGAAAGTTGTTTTATCCTAGTCTTCTAGGGCTATCTAGATCTGGTTATATCCACTGAATCCGCCTAGGAAGGAAAATAACTTCTTCCCAGCCAAGGTATCCAGGAGTTGGTCAATGAATGGAAAAGGGAAATGGTATTTTTGGGTTGCCTTATTTAGTTACCTGTAGTCTACATAGATCCACCATTCACCACTCTTTTTGGGAACAATAACAAGCGGAGATACCCACTGGCTATTTGAGATGGGGTAAATGAATCTTACATCCAATGATTTTTGTAATTCTTCCTTGATAAATTTTTTGAGAGCGGGTTTCATCCTCCGTTGAGGCTGTCTTAAAGGGCATAAATATTCTTTAATATAAATATTATGAGTACATAGATTGGCAGGGATCCCCTTCATGTTAGTATAGTCCCAAGAAAAAGCTTCCTGCTGATCTTGAAGGACTTTCAGAAGTTGTTTTTTCTGGGATTTAGATAGGTTTGGGTTGATATTAAGTGTTTTCCCTGGTTCAATCTCAATTGGAATACTATCATGGGATGAGGTTACAGGAATGTCTTAAATTTCATATTTTGGTTGAATATTTTCTCGTGTCTCGCAGCTCATAGAATATTCTAGAATATGTTGAGTTGAATCAGAAATAGAACTAGAATCATTAATGAAGGCATTGATAGCATCGTCCTCAGTTTCTGTTCTAAATTGAAGGGCCTGGCCAATAGTGAGGACTGCTCTAACATCTTCATTTTCAGGTTCAGGCTCTTCCATAGGTAGAGGTTTCTGACTGGGTAATGATTTTTTAGATGGGCTTGGTTCCGCAGGAGGATAAAGCTTAATATTCTTTGTAACTGTCCCATTTGATATGATCATATGCCCAGATCAGAACCCTATGTAGGTGTCTGCAGTTGCAAGCCAAGGTCTTCCTAGGATCCATGGGTGATCACCTACTGAAGATCGGGTCTGCAATATAAGGAGGTCCACAGGGTAATGCCATGAGTCTACTAAAATGATCAGATCCTCTAATTTCCCCACTAGTTTAATTATGGATCTGTCTGCAAGTTCCAAGATATTAGGGGTTGGTTTAATGTTTCCAAGTTCTAATGTGTTCATTGTTTCAGCAGTGATAATGTTGATGGCAGCTCCCAAATCTACCAGTACATTTGGTAATTCAACCCCATTAATATATACTGTTAGAATTGGGTTCCCAGGGTATCCCTATTTTATAGGCATGATCTTTCCTAACATGATATCAGATATTCTGCCCATTACATGAATGGTCAATGGATCCTTAGGTTTCCTCCCTAGTTTCTTAGATCAGTATTCCTTCACAATTTTTGCATATATAGGTACATCCCTCATATATTGTAATAGGGGTATTTTAACAAAGAGATTCTGCAGTTCTCCTAGGAAGTCAAATTCTTCTTGAGGGTTTGGTTTACTCAAGTTCAGTCTTTCAAGATATGGAGGAGAAGTTAAATGACCTTGATTAGGGACAGTTTTGGGAGGCCTCTGATTTACTATGTTTGGGTATGAATTCTCCCTCATTATTCTTTGTTATGGTTTAGTATATTCACTGTCAAATTTCTCTGTAATAATAGGTAAAGTATGTGCATTCACTACCCAGCCAGACTATAGATTTATCTCATTGAGTCCCGTAGTAGAGATGATATAAGACAGAAGGTTCATAGTGTCGGTTTGTTGAACCCCTTTATTTTTCAGATTTGGGTTGGGCTGGATAGGAATATGGGGTCTAATGGCTGGGTTTCCTCGGGGTACATTGGAGGGCAACTAAATTTGCTGTTGAGGCATAGAATGAGGAAACTGTCTGGTAGGAGAGGGTCCACTCCTGGTCTGTTTTGATGAAGGATTCGTACTGTCCTGGAGAACCCATTGTTGCCAAGGGGGATACTGATATTGAGACCACATAGCTGGAAACGGTGCAGACTGGGGACCCATATTGAAATTGTTAAAGTACTGAGATGGGTCCTGAAACATACCTGGATTCATAGCTGGTGGTAGAGGTTTTCATGGCTTCTTCTGCCCCATGAAGTACAACTGGTCTACCACTCTTTCTTTGCTTGCTCCTTGGAAAACTGCTTTCAACCCGAGCAAGGAAGGACATGAACTGGTTGCGTGAGTCTGTTCATAGATTACGCAGGCTTCCACCATGTTCAACGAGCATTCCTTCAAAGGATGCTTCTTTCTGCACTGTGGGCATAATATGGCCATGGTTTTTTCCAACTCCATTTGCTTTTGTTTTGCCTGCAGAGTGTGCATCTGGGATGAGTGTGTGCTCAAAATATCAGTCCTTAGGTTGTCCAATAGATTTCCAATTTCTGCTTTTGTAACCCCTCCACCAAAAGTCTTGGATGACTGAATTCCCTATCCACTCCTTGCAACCCCTCGTGATCACTTAATACAATAATCACAAATAGTATCGAAGCCTTCTTTCGAAATATCCCCTTTTCCTACTATATTCAGAAGTTGCAGAGAGTCTTCCCTAAGTGCTCAGAGAATAATGATCTTCAAAATGTCCTTGTCCAGGTCACTATTTTCTGACCTCTACAATATGTATTTAAATCGTTCTACATAGTCCTCCATGTTTTCATCCTCTTTCTTTGCAAATTTAAAGATTTCCTCCTTAATTTCACAAGACTTACAATAACCTTGGTATTTCTTGAAGAAAGCTTCTTTCATCCCTTCCCATGAGGTAATTGTACTCCCTCCTAAACCGATGAACCATCTTAGGGTTGTCCCCTTTAGGGTAGCAGGAAATATCTTCAATTTCTAAGCATCAACAATATAGTTATATCCTCGACAAACAATATCAAATTCAAAGAGGAACGTATCAGGGTCTTCATAAGAAAGCCCATGGAAACTAGGCAAAGCTATTAAAGGGATGGGTCTGATTGGTCCATCACCTATAACATTTTGAATGGGAAAATCAATAGAGGAACTTACAGGTGCCATAAATACCCTCCAATACTCACTTGGAATTTGGACGGGTTCTGTAGCTGATATTTGGAGTGATTCAACTATAGGAGGTTGCACCACACTCCCCTAGTCCCTTGGTGACTCAAAATATTTCAATAATTCTTTTACCAAATCAAAGTCATTTGATTCAGCAGCGGGAATTTTTACAGTGCTTCCTTAGTCTCGTGGGGATGAAAACCCTTTTAGAGGTTCTCCTTCCCAGTTAGAATTTCTCAGCTCTTCTGATCCCCTACTCTCTATTTCTTCCCCTTCTGCTGCTGATAAGGAAGTCTCCTCCATTGATACCCTATTTATTAAGTCTTCTACCGTAGAAAGAACACCTTCTGGTACTGTGGATGGCATTGGTTGCTCCATAGACTGTCCTTTGGACTTCGTCTAAACTATAACCCTAACAGCAGCACGGGATGATGCCTCAGATCTAGATTTTTCAATAATTTCCTGAATGTATGTATTCCTTCCCAGATCCTTTCCTTTCTTTGGGGGTCTTCCTTTTCCCCTCTTATTCAGATCCCTATTCATACAAATTGTGAAGAGGGTTCATCAAAGTAACAAAAATCGCTCAAGACTCGAAGTAGGGCAGATAGATTCCTCACCAAGGCAAGAGAAAAATAAAAAGAAAAAGGAAAATTGAAATTCAGGACCTGAAGTAGGGTAATCACATACCCTCCTCAGGATGAGAAGTTGGCCCAAAGAAAATAAAATAAAAACAAACGACTGGAAACCATGCCCAAGACTTAGGGAAGGCTTTCAAAATACCCTCCCTAGGACGAGGGATTAATTTTGATGAAAAAGAAGAATAAGCAGAAAGAGAAACAACATGCTATGCTCAGGACTTGGAGCAGAGTAATAAATGCCCTCCCCAAGACGAGAGATCGATTCTACATAAAATAATAAAAAGAAGGAAAGAAGAACACAAAGCACTTACGCTCAGGACCTGAAGTAGGGAAATAAATTCCCTCCCCAAGATGAGATATTTATTCTACAGAAAACAATAAAAAGCAGGAAAGAAAAACACAAAGCACTTACGCTTAGGACTTTAAGTAGGGCAATAAATTCCATCCCCAAGATGAGAGATTGACCCCTAGATCTGTTACAGATCCTGTTCTTGCACCTGTTAGCCTTCCCCGGCAACAACACCAAAATGTTGGTGTTTGGATACAAATAATGTTCAACCCTTTTTCCACATAAATTATCAACCTTAGGGTGTTAGTTATTTCAAGACTAACGGAAAAGTATATGTAGATACAAGCAGATGACCTACTGTAGATCACAGGGTTAAATCCATAACACACATACCACTGTAATAATAATTAAGTAAACTACAAAATTGAAAGACATTTACAACAATTAAACAGTAACTGTAACATCAATAATAAAATCACACTAAATCATAAAAAAACAATGCAAGAAAGGAAAACGAAGCACCTGATCAGAAGAGTGGGCCCAACTCTCTGATTAGGGCTGCGGTAAACTCACGAATTACAGAAGAAACAACAAGATGTTGTACATTCGATTGATGACAGAATAGATTTGTTACAAGATCTATATGTAAAAGGGCTTAACCCTAATCCACAGCCCACGGGCCTCTTTATAAAAATTTCCTAGAATACCCAATTCCCTTCAGCAAATCCATAATCACAAAAATACATTTTGTTACAACGACAACCTAGCTACCGAGAAGGAAACCGTAAAAAGGCCTGAAATGACGTTGATATAAACAAAGTCTGTTATGATATAATAGTAAATGAGGATAGCGCTGGAGATGATAGGTTTTTCGTCGACTCGCGGCTGCAACGCTCCTATTTTGGCTGAATCTGTAGAAATATTGGAGTTAATATGTAAAAGGGTAAAACCTCCATGAAAATTACTTTATTAATCAAATATCCCATGAAATATAAGGAAAAAGGGTTTTACCTCATGTGTTTAAGAATAATAATGGTAGAAAAAGATAGAAAGATAGGGAAAAATGGGAGAGGAAAGTATACAAATTCGGTACCCAACAGTAGCCATGCCTCTTGTTGCCCTGTGTCATAGATATGTAGGTGACTCACCAACCTCTTGCTTACCATCTACACTCTTTCATCCAAATATGGGTGTCTCCTACCATGCTCCATCTTGGTACTCCTCCAATGGAGAACACCATCCTCCCATATCATATTCCTACCTTTGCATTTCATGGGATGTTAAAATACAATGTCTTGGAGATCCCCAAGTGAAGACCACTCATCAATGACCATGTTGAGTCCATGGGGATCCAATTATGTTGGAGGCAAAGGCTTCTTATTGAGCTGTGAAATGCTCATTAAGAATGATCCATCATAACAATGAAAGATAATATACCTCTCATCAATCACCTGCCCATCCAATATCATACAAGTAAAATGGTCATTAGAATGCTCCAATAATAGTTGGGCCCCCAACTCGTCACTCTTGCTCAATGACAACGTTGTTGATCTCCATAATGGTGCATTTTCTGTCTCATGCTCATGCTCAATGTTGAACACATAGTTCTTCATTGCATTGTTGAGGACAATACTCATCCTTTCCTCCAACAACCTACACTCCAACCCCAAGAGTTGTGTGCAGCTCAACACTGAATAACCAAGACGACTTTTTATCTCCTTGAACAAATCAAGGCTCCTCAGCACAGTGATAGTTTGCTGCTCCAAATCAACAATGTGCTTTGACCCTAGGTCATGTAATGATATATTCCCACAATCATCCATATGATGTGCTGAAATAACATAAAGTGGAAACATGTGCATACCTTGGTAAAGCTTGGGAACATCTTGTACTTCTACAAGGGTTCCATCCTCTGGTGTGATGAATTCCCCAAATACTGATGAAGATGGCTGCTCTTCTTTGGATCCATCAGCGCTGGTATAAGTCTCCTCCTCCTCATGCATCTCCAGAATAGTGCATGGGGCTCTAAATGGCAAAAGATCAAGACCACTTTGCAAAGGTGCAAGTGTTATTTCTCCTGATGCAAGTGCTCCTGCAACAAGTGGTGGTAAAGGCATCTTCCCCTCTGATTTCTTCTTGTCAAATTTCTTGATCAATCTTTGAGTAAAATCTGCAAATGCAGTCACTCTTGCATGAATCAAATGACTAAGCCACCAAATGTTTGCTTCACCCTCAAGGTGCAGCGCTACAGTCTCAACAAATTCACTTTCTAGCACTGGATGTAGTAGGAAGAATGCATCTAACTTCATTCCCCAAGCCCTTGATGCACATGTGGATGTCCCATCAAAGATAGATAACATAAATCTATCGCCCTTTGTTTTCCTATTGGTGCAAGGTCTCCTTTCTTCTTCTAGCTGAATGAAATGTGGGAGAGTTAGAGTCTCCTTGAAAACTATAGGTTGAGATTTATATTCTGTCAGGTATTCACTTAGAATTTCATGCTCCAAGTGCCCTCCATCTCCATGCCTCTTGTCTTCTCCTCCAAAAGAGAAGGGCATAGTGTATTGCTTTGGACTTATATCCAACACCGGTTCTTTTTTTTGATGATAGGAAGTACATGGACCTTCCTCTTCTTGAAACCCTTTAAAGGTTCTATTGCATCTCTCCTCTTTCATCTGCTTGACCTCTTTGGAGAGGTTCTTCGTAGAACTGAAAAATGATGAGACAAAGCTAACTCCTTCCATAATTTTAGACCTATTCTTCTACTCTTCTTCTTCTTATAGAATATTGGCTTGAAACTCACAGGCTAAGCCAAGATTATGCTCCGATACCACTGTAATATTCCCAAATGGGAAAATCAGCAATATAGGCACCAAAAACGCATTTTTCAGAAAATTTTGTTATAACAGTCTATAAAATCCCATGGATCCATTATTTTATACATAATAGCAACCAAATATGCAAGGAGATCTGAAACAAATAATTTTTTCTTAGTTAAACAAGCCTTTGAAGCCCATAATAGCCCAAAATCACTACAACCCCATGACTACTACAACACAGAAAT
The DNA here is from genome assembly GCA_034641835.2 of Pinus albicaulis. NCBI lineage: Eukaryota > Viridiplantae > Streptophyta > Pinopsida > Pinales > Pinaceae > Pinus > Pinus albicaulis. Next base: position 1,571,281,529 of record CM076584.1, read on the forward strand.
TTTGAACCAAGTAACACTGTATTTTTAATCATGGTTTTACTACAAAAATAGAGAGACAAAAGGATCTACTAATATATTACTCAAGAGAGCTAAAAAACTGAGATCTAGTCTCTTTTACGCAATTCCAAGACAACCTAGGAAGGATTTCTTGAAATATACAAAGATATCAAAATGTTGTAATGCAGCCCTAAGGCTGAATAACAGATGATACTGAATAACTAGATGAATATGGTTGTAAATAATAAATAATTAATATATCTCCTCTAATATATCCTTCAAGTGTAAAGCTGACCTAACATTGAAGATCTCACCCTCCAAATCAAACACTGAAAACCCTACTGCAAATGCTCAGTCAAAGAGGAATACGACATTGTATATGATGGGGAATATGTTGGCCTAATTCCAAGATGTGAAATATTCTCAAGAATCTCACTGGCTGATCTCCCAAGAGGAGGAATCCTTCCTCCTATGAAAAACTAGCTCCGGAAGTGGGTTTCTCAACCCTCCACTGCAACACCCTACAACACAACACAATACTATGCAGAAACTATGTTGTAGCTAAAGAATGAAGTTTGGCCTTAAGCCTGATAATGGAAATGAAGTGAAATTATCCCCCAAGAGGCCTCTCAAGAAAGGATATTAGATTCCCGCTCGGGAACACCCGGTGCTAAATAATACAGCAATCTCAGTTAAACAGCTAAAGAATGAAAAATAGTCATGCAGAACATAAAATCAATAATCAATAAACTGCCTCTCTATGGCTTCCTTGCCCTCCTTATAATAAAATGTGAGCCTTCTCACCTTGGGTCCCACTCATTAGGGCTTCCACCATCATGGAATCTTCCTCCCATTCACAATGCCCTGTCTCTATTGATGATCCACTCCTCCCATACTAGCATTGTTGACTTGGTAAAAATTGACCTTATCCACATGAATTAGCCCTTTTTCACACATGAGGGTGCTTTAGCCAGCTATGAATATGATCCCTTTTCACATTAAGAGGGATTTTATGCCTACTTAAAAGATTTATGGGCCTTCCTACCCATTTATTCATCTAACTACATGTCAAGAGAAAAATTAATATTCCAGTTAGCTGAATGCTAATTTGGGAATATTACAAAGGATAAGGTCAAATATTTCAATCAACGTTTCATGACCATCCTAAAAAAGTCCTCCCCGAACATGGTACTTGGTGATTCTATCAATATAGACTATTACACATGGGCCCTGCCGCAGGACATTGTTGTGTTTGTTAAACACGAAGCTAGAGCTACCCTAGTCAAGAATTTCACCACGACTCTCGCTATTGAGAGATATATTATTTCGATAGTGGCTCTAGATCATGACAACTAGGATGATACAAAATCTATTGGGAAGAAGGTGCAACCCTCGACTAGTAAATCTGGGGACAAGGATAAGAAGCCCATTGATTTCGAAAGCATCGCTAAATCCCTAAAGATATTAACAAATGAGGTCTCTGATTTGAAAAGGAAAAATAATGATCTAGCCTCAGGTAGCAAATGCCAAAATCCTTTCTTTAGGAAGAACAATAGCACACCAAATTTTCCTCCACCCAATCCCAATGAAAACTTCAACATAGAATATATTGGCAAAGACAACTTCTGTTCTTTCCACCAAGCTTCCCACTCAGAGAGCACTTGTCCCCAATGGATCAATAGCATGACTACAGTAGTGAATCAAATATTTGAGGATCATAGGGTAGGAGAGTTGGATGAAGAAGTGGACCCAATTGAAGAAGAAGTCTTTCCTCTGGATGAAAATTTAGGATTGACAGTTCTGACCTTTGAGGTGATCCGTGGAGAAGAACCTCAATCTATGGCAGAAATTAATATTTTTGAAGATCCCCAATCCAAGCCTCCTCGGACCTACAACATGAGGAGAAAAGTTCTAGTAGCTAATCACACTTTTGAGGAGAAGAGGAAATTATTTTGAGTAAAATCCTACCCCGAACAAAGAAAACTAGGCCTCAACTCTGACTTCCGAGAAGGCCGGCCCCACTGCTGCCCGAGGACTTTTAAGGATGGAGCATCCCCAAATTTTCCCAACACGCCCATGGAAACACCCCCACACCCAAAGCCTAGTTACAATATTTTCAAAGGCATGAATAAAACACAGGCCAATATATCGCTTTATGAACTTGCCCAAATAGCCAACCAACATGATTTGATTCTCCAAGCTTTAGCTAACCCATCCTCAACAATTAGGCCTACCACTGCGTTGAGAGCCAGCAGTTCCACGCCTTCCTAGGACTCGGTGAACCTCCAATCCATCGTCAATGCCGTGAATGCCAGTTCACGAGGATCTATGCCCCTATTCCTCTTTTCATTTCATATTTTAATTTCAACATCCATAACTGCCTCGTCTACTCTGGCGCGTCTACCAATTTCATGCCCCTATCTGTGTGCAAAAAGTTGAATATCCATCTCGAGAAAACCGATGCGAGGATAACTGAGCTAGATAGGTCTCAAGTTCCTGCCATGGGTGAGTTAAATAACATCCTAATACGACTCTCTTCAGATTTCTGATTCCATCATTGCATCAACATAGTTTTCATATAAATTCCTATGGCCTATGGTTTTCTACTAAGACGATATTGGTCAAGCAAGCTACAATGTTACTTCACCACAAAATGGTCTCATTTGTGGCTCTTTTACAAAGGGAGGAACAACTGAATCTGAGTAGAAAGTGGGCCATATATGAAGCACACAGTCATTGACCTAGAGGAAACCAATGAACCTGTTAGTTTTGCGCAAGAGAATCTGGGAATGTACTTCTTAGAGGTTGCATTTGGGTGCTACCAGGACGCCCAATCCCCAGTCTCTCTAGATGCCCAATTGGAAGTAATCCCTTGCCCTACCTCCTATATTGTCATGTTGTAGGGTCCACCCAATGCCTTCATTTCATGCACACTATCTATGAACACATGCAACCTACAAATTCCCAATAACAAAATTTGGACCCTGTATTATGGTGGTTCCAAGACTCGTGATGGAGATGGTGGAAACTATTTCCTAATAGACCCTCAGACGAATAAGTTCTTAATCTCTTGTAGGATGGAATTTAAGTGCACCAAAAATACCACTGAGTATGAAGCACTGATCCTGGGCCTCAAGAAAGAAATTGACATCAAAATTAGCTACTTGAAGGTAATTGGCGACTTTGAAATCATCACCTGATAGGTACGCAACACCATCCAATGCCTATCTCTGCAATTGAAAGGGTATTAACAAGAGGTATGGTGTTTGATTTCTTCTTTCAATGCTTTTGTTATTAAGTCGGTATTTAGGATGCATAACGCAGCAGCTGATACTTTGGAAAACACTGCCGCCAAGTTTACCCTATTAAGGGATGGTTTTTCTATTGAGATTGTGTATAAGCCTGCAGTGCCGGATAATGTGACTAATTTATGTGTTTTCAATGATGATCAATAGGTGCTAGATTTCATGTTAAATACAGACTTATTCAAGGATGCAGTTATAAAAGAGCAGGAGCATGAATTGGCTTTGCAAAAGGAGAGGGAAGGAAACAAGGGAAACCTAATACCCAAAGGGGTTGTCTCGCTCGAGAAGTTAATTTATTTGCAAAATTTCTTCCGAGGGCTTCCTAATAAAAAAAGTGCAAAGCTCCACATTATCACATAAGCAAGTGAACCTCGTAACAAAAAATGATCTGAAGTTTGTTAATCTCGGTACCAAGTGCACCCCCCAGGAGCAGCAGTATTTTATTGATTTATTCAATAAGTACCCAGACATTTTTGATTGGACATACAACGAGCTACTGACGTACGACACGTAGATTATCCAACATGCAATACTGATGAAGGAAGGTGTCAAACCATTTCAACAAAAGCTAAGGAAATGAATCCAAACTTGGAGCCAATGATTCAGGAAGAACTTAAGAAGCTCCTCGATGCCTGCATCATATTCAAGGTCCAACATTCAACATGGGTATAAAATTTGGCCCCCGTCCGCAAGAAGTCCCGTGAAATCCACTTATGTGAAGACTTTCAAAATTTGAACTAGTCTTCCCATAAGAACAGCTACCATGTCCTCCCCATGGATCAGATTCTTAAAACTGTATCAGGCTCTCAAATTTTCTCTTTGCTGGATGGTTTCTCAGGATACAACCAGGTACTAGTGGTCAAGTCGGTCCATTTGAAGACAACATTCAGAACTACGTGGGGAACATTCGCATTCAGGCACATGCCCTTTGGTTTAATCAATGCCGGATCAACTTTCCAAAGGGCCATGGACATCGCTTTCCGATAGCTAATGGGACAGAGTGTGGTGGTCTACCTATACAATGTCACCATGTTCTTAAAACTTAGGCATGACCACTTGCACCACCTAAAGTATATTTTGGAGAGGTGCCAAAAGTACGAAATCTGGTTAAATCCCAAGAAAAGTGTTTTCACGATCTCAGAAGGAAAGTTTTTGTGCCACATTATAACTAGGCATGGCATAGTGATTGACCCAGACCATGTAAAGGCCATTGCTCAAATTTCTCCCTCGAGTAGTTAGAAGGCCTTACAGTCATTTCTCGGGAAAATCAGCTTCCTTCGAAAACTCATTTCAGACTTTGCAAAAATTGTGAAACCTCTAAAGGACATGATCAAGAAGAACACAAGTTTAAAATGGAGTCAACTTGAGAAGGAATCATTCGACAATATTAATAAAGACACCATGGAAGCACCAGCCCTATATATCCCGAATTTCAAAAAAGGCTTTATCTTATACACTTTTGCCTCATACTCATCACTTGCGGCCGTCCTTACCCCGAAGGACTGCAACCATGATGAACTACCCATATATTTCATGAGTGTAGGGTTGTTAGGTCTCGATTTGAACTATCTGGAAATCGACAAGAAAGCGTATGTAGTATATAAGGCAGTCAAGAAGTTTAGGTCATATATTTTGAAGAACCATCCCTCACCCACCAGTCCGCTCGCTATTTGTACAACATGAGATGGGTGAGCAATGAGGTATTTGGATGGCATGTCTTCAGGAATATGACCTAGAATTCAAACCCACACACACGATTAAGGGGAAAGGGTTGTACCAGATGGCTATTGAAGCTTTTGACCAACAGAGCAATGATGAGGAGTGTTGGAAACATGAAATAGAGATGTACCAAACCGACGACACACTCCCACAAGACTCCCCATCATGGTACACAAATCTCATGCAATATATCGGCCACGATACCTTGGAGCCAGCTTTGATAACCAAGGAGAAGCGAGCCATAAGGTTGAAATTTGCATCCTATCAGATGTTACAAGGCAAGCTATTCTGCAAAAATCACAATGGTGTTTTGCTGTGTTGCTTGGAGTCTGGCAAGGCCCAACAAGTCCTAAAAGAACTACATGATGGCCCGACCGGGGGGCATTACGCAGGAGATGCTATAGCTCACAAGGTCATGTGGGCCGGTTTTTATTGGCCCACTATGTTTAAAGATGCTCATGCCTATGCTTGAAAGTGCCCATCATGCCAAAAATTTTCCAGTAGAGAGTCCCGACGATCCACTCCACTACAGTTTTTCGCAATAGAAGAACCATTCCAGTAGTGGGGCTTGGATTTGATCGAAGAGATATTACCACACTCCTCAAAGAAACACCCATATATCCTCACAGCCACAGATTATTTCACAAGGTGGGTTGAGGCAATACCATTACACCAGATCAATGACCAGGAGGTAATAACTTTCATTACTCAATACATCATGACCAAGTTCGGTGTCCCAAACTTTCTTGTCTTTCATAATGCTACATATTTTTCATTATTTAAGCCATATGACTTCGCTTTCGAAAATGGTATTGTTTTTAAACATTCCACCAATTACTACTCGCAAGGGAATGGGCTAGCCAAGTCGACCAACAAGAAGCTAATCTGGATCATCAAGAAAACCATTCTATCCCAAAAATGAAACTGGCACAATTCCCTTAGCAATGGCCAATGGGATGATTGGGTCAGATCGAAACCCTCTCTGGGAACCTACCCATTTTTATTGGTCTACGGAAATGAGGCCATCCTTCCCCCAAATCTTTCCCTTCCCACCCTTCAATTATCCCAAGAAACACATGGCACCCCATGTCCTACCTTGCAATCCTACATAGACACCCTGCTGAAACTAGAGGAAGAAAGAATAAAAGCGAGGGAAAAATTCACCATTCACCAAAGCCGAATGAAACGATGGTTTGAAAAAAATCTGTTGGGAACAAGGTGTTTGAAGTTGGTGATCTTGTCCTCAAATGGGACAATGTTCACGAGGAGAAAGGAAAGCATACTAAATTCCAAGCCTTGTGGATGAGACCATTTCAGATCAAATAAAAGGTTGGCCCATACACGTACAAACTAAAAACCTTAGAAGGGAGGATTGAGATCCTCCTGGTGAATGGCCATGACCTTAAAAATTACTTCACCTGATAGTCCTTGGGCTGTCTCCTCACTCTATATCATAGTCTTATTTTTTATGCCTTTATCGCATTTCTCATGTTTTTTTTGTTTTTTTTTTGTTGTTTTCAATGAATAGCTTGCCTCAAGCAAGGCCCCATAATTTCACCCTTGAATCCCTCAATTTTGAGGATCAACACAAGAGTTACTCAATAGTTTCACCTGAATCTTTTCCTGAAAAGAGTCAGCCTTGAACCATTCGTGGCCTAAGTGTGTCTTGGAAAACCACTTTGTGGAAGGAACTCGACCAACTCAAAGGACCCTAGTGCAAGTACCCGATCCTACGCGTCAACTCGAAAATAGTTGTTGAAAGTTATTGATGGAATAGGTGACTTGATGAAAGGGGAAAGGGATAATATTGAACGACGAAAGGGCATTCGAGAAAACCTAAAAGGTATCTCAGTAAAGGCCAGGAGCAACCTCTCTTGCAAGTAACATAAGTCGGTATCCCTTATTCGCCTAGGTAGTATTTACCATCTACAAATAAGTGCCTTCAGCACATACAAATAAGTTTCCTGAGCACACACAAATAACTGATATTAACACACGAAATAAGGGTAAAGGATTGAGAAGGGATTCCTGTGTAGAGAGGCGATGTGATGACTCTGCTGGGGTACGGTTCAGGTTCATTAACAGTGGAGCAACGTTCGTGACTCCTAGGCAGTGACTCCACCGGGCCTCTTCAGGTGCATTGGCAGCGGAGAAACACAAGAGACAAATAAATTGTATCGAATCCCTTGAAACCCACGATGTTACACCAACCCCTTTCGTCCAGTCTACTGAGACAAAACACGGTGAACAAAAATTCGAGTAGTGAAACCAGGAAAGGTAAACACACAGAGGCCAAAGAGGGTGCTAGTGGAGCCCATAGAAGTGGAAGGAAGAGCCTGCTAAGCCCCCCCTCATCCCCCATGTGATTAAGTACAAGAATAAATTTGGGGTTCTACCAGTGAATCACCAATTGTTGTAGCCGCTACAACATGCTCCGAAATTTGGCGTCAGCCTGAAATTTCAGAGCCCCTATTGCTTTTAGCACACATAAGGATAGGCTCATTACCCAACATCAAACCTAGGCCTTAAAGGTCCACCTCAGATAGGTAACCTCAGATCAAAATTTGTTTTTAGGTGATTGATTTTTCTTCGAAGTAAAATTCACAAAGTCACACTCCCCCCAATATTTGGCCTTTTGCAACTTACCGACCCTTTAACCTAGTCAAGGTTGCTAGGTCTCTAAGTCGTTAGGTCACAAAATATTTTAACAGTCGACCTTTGCGACCATGCAACCTAGCAACCTAGCGACCCCCCCAAGTCGTTAGCTTGCAAGGTCACAAGGTCACAAATGTGCCCAAATTACCTCCCATGTGACCTTTCAACTTCCATTAAGGCTCACGCATGAGACCCCTTTATATATACAAGGGTCACGTAGCTCGCATTTGACCTGCATGATGGAGCTCACAAAGCATCTGGTAGCCAACCAGAGAGCGTTTTTCTTCTAGGTAAGTCGTTGAAGCCTCCTGCATTTGTTGTTTCTGTTGACTGCTGACCTTACCTAACCCTTCTCCCCTAGATAGAGCATTAAACATCATAGGTTCCTATTAGCAGTGCCCCCCCTCCTTAGGCCATTTTTCCCTCTGAAGCTCTTCTTCTCTCCTGCTTATCCCATCATGCCCAGACCAACTCTAGCTCTCTTTTCTGCCCTATGTTACCTTGTGCATCTATTCCCAAGCCTCCTATGATCCCCTAAACCATGATTCCCCTCTTCTTTGTTTTTTTCCCCATGTTCCATGTAGGTCATGCCAGCCTATTTCGCCCAAAAAATACCTAGTGCGACCTCATGATTTTGTGACCTCGCAACCTCATGACCTAGTTGCTGGGTTGCCAAGTCACAAAGCCACAAAGGCCTGTTCTTCCATGCAACTGCGACTTTGCGACCTTGCGACTAGGTCGCCGAGTCGCATCCCATACACTCTGAAACCTTTGTGACCTACACATGTTGCAATCACCTAGAGCTCCCTGGTGTAACCTATCCTGCTGATCACTCAGCCTCCCGAACTGGCTAGGACACTAGTTGGATTAGCAAGGTGATTTTCCCTATTATCTTGTTGCCTCCATGTCATCCGTATTATCGTGGGATTGTTTCTTGAACATGTCAGGTGACATTGAATCAGAGCTCGACTGCATCTCTATCTCCTCAGCATCAACCAACATGGGCCCCCCAACGGTTCACGGATAGAACAAGATCTCGAAAATTGATCCACCAGAGAGTGACGTGCCTCCACCACTAACTCCTATCTATGGAGACACAGTCTACATTTTTGGAAAAAAAGTGAAGATGTATTAGTACGACCTATACCGAGAGTTCACAAAGCAATAATTCATGGAGGACCTGACAGGACGAAAGGTATACATACATGTGAAGATATCCAAACTGCACTACATGGTTTCTCACCCTTCGATCTTCTTATGTGCAGAAGTGATCGAATGGATCCTCCAAAATGTAGACTTAAAATACTGGGTGATATGAGACTCCGCCAGATTATCCTTCACTAGCCTTTTCCCAAGGGACATCGAGGTATATTATTCACTTCCCAATAAATAAGAATCATTCAATGGATGGTGGATAGCGATGCATGACGTGCCAGTACAAAACACCCCGAGGAGCTGGTGGGAAGACCCCGAAAATTTCAAGGTGAATAAAGATAAAGAATACAAGACCAAGGGTTTGAGGAAAGTGTATAGGCTCATCACGGCCATAATGTGATGGATGTATGGTAGGATGGATGCCACCACCTTCAACGAAGCATGGTTCCCTCTTATGTATGTAGTCAACACCTATGCCACTCGCTTCAACTAGGCCCATTTGTTAATCTCAACTCTAAGGGCGAACATATTAGAAACACAGGTACTAGAAGAAGGGTTAGCATCAGATTTCTATATGGCCTCCTACCTGTTAGATGCAGTATTATCGCGATATCATTTTGATAATTGGTCGCATAACTGGAATGTAGCCACTGGAGGCTTGATTCATAAGGACCTGAATATTTTGTGCAACACCAAATATAAGCAAGATATTGATGTGATCTTAGAAAATTTCATCACCGCATTGCATCATTAGCTCTAAAGGGAGGATCCACCTTGCATGCTCAGAAGAGCCATGGAAACTATCATCAAGGTAGCCCACTGGTTTCCCATATGAGAAAGAACCTTCATTAGGGCTTTTGGATCTTTCAAGCAACCCCATGCACTGCCCAAATTCATTACCAATAAGTTGATGTTACAAGAAGTATACTACTATATGACAAGCAGCTTCTCCAAAACACTGAGTAAGGGTAAGAAGAAAATTTGGCCTACCCTTCCACTCAACTGTGGCCTACCCTCCCACTCACCATTGGGGCCTACACAGTAAATAATTCAAGGAAGTAGAGGAAAAACTCGAACTCATAGGGGGTTTCCATTTTGTGAGTTTGGATTTCTAGTCCTATGACCCATAAAGGATCGTGCTTGCGCATTACAAGCGGGCTAAGTTTAACTGGACCTATCAACACATAGAGACTACCTTGGAGGATGAATTGAGGAGCTGGTATAACACACTTAGGGAGGGAAAACTTGAAGAGGAATTTGATTTAGATGGGAACTAAGGAGATGACTCTCAATATTATCAGACCCTATAGGACAGGGATGATGCCATGAAGTGGAAAACACCGACGAGAGGAACATCTACTTCTCAGCCCAAGAAACCCAAGAACACCTTGGGCGATAAACCTCCTGAGAATCCACAAGAAAAGGGAGAGAAATAGATCGAGGAACAATGAAATTCTAAGCAAAAACAAAGGGAAGAAGAGCTTAAGAATACTTAAGATGCTCTGGCACAAAAACAAGAAGAAGGGAGCCGAAGGCAGTAGGAAGAAGAACAAAAAAAGAAAAAGCATGAGGAAGAACAGTGGGGAAAAAGATACAGAGAGAGGAACATAAAAGTAAGTAGTCAGAGGATTCACGCATGAAGAAAGACGAAGAAGAATCTAAATCCAAACAATAAGAACAACAGAAAAGGGAAGCGGAAGGAAAGTTGAAACAGGAACAAGACAATAAATAAGAATAGAAAATAATAAAGGACGAGGAAGCCCAAAAATAGCAAGAAGAGGAAGCCAAGGAAGCAGAGGGAAGTGGGCCACGACCCTTACAGATCTGGAAATGAGTCGATATGCCACCTATCGACATACCCCCAACAACTCCCATGACATGGGGGAACTTCCCTTTCTCCAAACTTGGTCTCACAGGAGAACAAGAGGATGACGTATTGGATCTGACGAGGCTATCTTACGATTAGTACACTCACAAGATCAGGAAAGAGTGGAGAAAATTCCTTTCCCAGAACTAGGTCGAACCTCTAGCAGTGACCACTAAAAAGGACATAGTATTAGACACCAACACAAACCCCATAATAATAACATTTGGCCGAACCGCTTTCACACCTGCCATAAAAGAAAATGTCAGCAGAATGAGCATAGAGATCCTACTACTGCAAAACATGCTCTGTATAGCTCGCTAGAGGGCCACTCAAGCAGAAGAGGAAAAGAAAGCCTTGGAAACCAAAAATCAAATGCTACATCTTGCACTCACCCAAGCCAGCAGACCAAAATTCGTCATTCATGGAGAGATGGACATCATGGGTAGGACCATGGTACCGGTCTACGAAGAAATGATGAGTCTGAGGCAAACACTCACTCACTTGTTAGGGGTCCAAGAAGAAATAGGGAAGAAGTCTGTTCAACTATAGGAGGGCTCTACAACGCTTGAAAACATATTGGAATGGTCTGAGAGATACCCATAGGCCCCTTCCACCCTACCAATGAAGGATTGGATCCGTAACCAGAATGACAAGGTACAAATGCGGATGAAGCTACAATCTTGAGATAAGCTCGTCAAAGATGTAGACAAGGTAATGACTACGTATGAGCATCTTATCAATGGTATCGAATTTATGGCAGAAGTGCATCAAATACCCTCCATGGGTACACTGACCCAAAAAAAAGTGTGCGAAGAAGTATTCCAATATATTCAGTTGTTTCTAGATCCGATCAGAGAAGCAGCTAGCTCAAAGGACCACCCAGCTACCAGGTAAAACATCATATAGTATGTCATCGAGCTAGTTTGAATCTACACCAAGTTGGCTTCGCTATCCAATCAGATCAATGAAAGATAAGCGTATGCTTTTTCTCGACACTCTCGAATGCTTGGATAGGCTCGGTGGGTACCTGCCTCAACTTACCCCGATAGTCGCTGAATATCAAGATTGGTAGGCCTATCTCAAGGAGAAGCAATAGGTGGAAACCCTAGCCCTCTCTATCACTAAAATGCTCCCATGAAATTAACTGGAAAAGAAGGTTGCAGATGCAGTCAAGTCGCAGGTAGCAAGAGCCATTAGGTCGTAGATCGTAACCCTACTCAGAGTTGATATTCAAGAAGAAAATTCATGAGCACCCACACCTAGTGTATGAAGTACCTAGTGCATTCAGCACCTGGTTGCATTAAGCACCGAGACTAGGGTGGGGCCCACAATGTTATTTTTGGGTGCATGTCTATTTTGGTTATACATTAATTAAGATGGAAAGTAAACTGTAATATATTCTCAATGTGGACTTGAATCAGTTAACTGAAAGTGATAAATTAAATTAGCTAGTGGATTTCGAGTTAGAGGTAGTTGGTGAGGTATGCAGAGTAATTCTAGTTGTAACAGAGTTCAAAGTGTAGTGGTGCATGAGTTAATGCAAATTATAAATAGTTTAACTCAGTTAAGTGTGTTAAACTTAGTTGTGCTAGTTGTAACTGAAGATACACTAGTGAGAGATCTAGTGAATTAAATATTAATTAATTCACAATCAGTGATCTCACATGCAACTGAGGATTTACTATTATTATATACATGCATGTCAGATCCAATGGAGACCCAGTTGAGTTCTAGGTGAAAGGGAGTTTGACTATCAGTTGTAGGATTATCAGGCTGTACACTTGCAACCAAACACCCATTGGAGTTCCCATGATACTTGTGCAATCAAGGCATGCAATAATTCCTATCTTTTAGGGATTTTTACCACCAAGGATTGCACAAGCAAGGAAGGTTGTCTGGAGGCTAAGAATTGGCTATGTGTTGGTCAGTTTTGCATATGACAGTGTGAGACAATTAGCTGAGTACTGGAGGGATCTTGTGAGAAGAGTTTTGTATGTAATTGTTTCATGATCCATGCTTAATATACAATATAAGGTAGTGGGGTTTTAGCTATAAGATTTCCTTGGGAAATTATCTGTGTTGTGTGATTGATCTTTCTTCATGTTCATGTGATTAGATATTGTGTTTTTAATTCTGCAAAATATTTGTAGAAGAGGTTTAGTATTTAACTTTAGTAAATTGTTATATCAGGTGAATCCAAGATATACATGCATGTCGTATAATTTCTACATGGTATTAGAGCACACGAAATTGCAGAAGTAAAGCAGGAGATGAGTTTGTGACTAGATAGAATTCGAATTTGTAGAAATACTTTCTTGGTGCTACAACTGATTCAAGATCGAAATGGCTTTCAATGGATTGAGGTTATACTATGCACTCTAGGACAGCTTGAATTATATTTCTTGGAAGGATATGATGGAGGCAGTACTAAAAGACAATGGGTTGAAGGAATTCATTGACAAATGTTTCTAAACCCGATGTTGCAGATGCTACAAATCTTGATGCATGGCAAAAGAAAGTGGCAAAGGCGAGGAGGATACTGTTGGAGGGAGTACGAGACCAAATTTTCTCAAGTCTCCATGGGAAATCCACACCATATGCAATGTGTAAGGCTTTGAAGGATCTATTCCAAATAAGTAGCAACCATAGGAAATTGGCGCTCAAAGATAAACTTAGGAATATCAAGATGGAAAGGGGAGACACCATTCCAAAATATCTAACAAAGTTTGTCCAATGTCGGGATGAACTAGGGAGTGTTGGAATAATAGTTGCTGATGATGATTTGGTGAGCTTGGCTCTCCTAGTACTTCCTAAGATTTTTCATAGTTATCAAGACTTTGTCAATGGAAGGGAAAAATTTCCAGATTGGGAACGACTGTGGTCGGATTTGGTGCAGGAGGAGTTTAGATGGAACACTAGAGATGGATATTCATCTAAGAATGAGGATGAAGAGGATTTTGCTTTGATGGCCAAGGAGAGGAAGGGGAAGGGGAAGAAATTCCATTCAAAATCTGAGTCCAAGAATAGCAAGAAGCAATACATGTCCAAGGTGAAGTGTTTTCACTGTCACGAGCATGGGCATTTTGCTACTAACTATCCACAAAAGAAGAAGAACCATAAGGTTGGAGGATCTGTAGCCGGTGAGGCCCTTGCCTCGCAATTTGAACTTGACTTCTCATTGATTTCATGCATGGTGTCTAGTGCATTGGGATGTGTGTGGTATTTGGATAGTGGCGCTTCCTTTCACATGACGGGAGATAAGGAACTTTTCATTGACTTGGAGGAGAAAAATTTCCAGATGCAGATTGAAATGGGTGATGAAGGAAGGTACAATTCTACCAATATTGGTACCATTACATTTTAGAGGGACTCATGTAAACTATTTCAATTAAAATATGTAATGCATGTACCAGGTCTGAAGAAAAATTTGGTCTCAGTCGCAATGTTGGAGGATAGAGGCTATGATGTTTTTTTTAGTGATGGAAAAGATTTCCTGTGACATAAAACAATGGGATAAGCCAAGAGGATAGGGATTCCAGCTAAGAATCTCTACAAGCTAGAGGTATATGGCTGCGTAGCAATGATGGGTAAGGTGGATCAAATGGTGAGTTGGGATGAGGGCAAAGTATGGCATAGGCAATTCGGCCATCTTCACCATAGAGCCTTGAAAGTCATTCAACATATTTCTAATGGTCTTCCCAAGGGTAAACTATCATAGTCAGACACATGTAAAGGCCACCTTTCGTGAGAATGAAAACCAAGCTTCGGCGATCCTTGAGAGAGTTCCAACAGACGTGTGTGGTCCTTTATCGGTTGCTTCAATAGAAAAACATAAGTAATATGTAATCTTTGTTGATGAATTTTCTCTGAAGTGCTAGATATTATTCATGCAGAAGAAATACCAAACATTATCTAAGTTGTGTGAGTTTAAGGCACTGGTGTTGAAAGAGATGGGGAAGAAAGTAATGGCTCTTAGGAGCGATAATGGTGGAGAATACATCTATAATGAATTCAAGAACTTCTACAACAAAGAAGGAATTCGAAGAGAACTCATTGCGCCTCATAACCCACAGTAGAATGGGGTCACGGAGAGGAAGAACAAAACTATTGTGGGTGCAGCACGAGTGATGTTGCATGATCAAGGCCTACCGATGCATCTACGGGTGAAAGCATGCAATACAACGATACATGTGAAAAACCATTGTCCTCATAGAGTACTTTGCATGAGTACACCTGAAGAGGCTTTCACTGGTAAGAATCCTGATGTTTCACACTTTAAGATTTTTGGCTCATCTATTTATGTGCATGTGACCAAGGATGCTAGGAAGAAGCTGGAGCCAAAAACTGAGGTTGGGATTTTTGTGGGGTACATGGAAACACCCGATAATTATCGTATGTATTTTCCAAACAACATAATAAATGTTGTGCGACAGGATATCAAATTTGATGAGGAGAAAGCCATGCGATTGTCCCTTGAGAGGGAGTTGGACTTGCATGCAGAGGAGGAACTGTAGGTTCCCAAGGATGAGTCTCAATATGTGGATCAACGACATGAGGAGGTTCATGGAGAGGAGGAAAACACTCATGGAAAGCCATCCATCAGAAATGATAGAAGGTGCACCATAGAAGCTGATATATTGAGACTTGATGATGCAGAGAATGTACGAGCCTCTACTTCAAAATGTAGATAGAAACAGTCTCCTGACTGATTTACTGGAGACATGGCTCTTATGAGAAAATTTATTGTGACTGAACAATATTCCTTTCAGGAAGAAGTGCAGTAACCAACTTGGGTTGATGCAATGGTGGAGGAGTATGAATCCATTGTTAAGAACAGTGCATGGGAAATAGTCCCAAGACTGGTCGACAAATTAGTGGTTGGATCAAGATGGGTCTACAACGTAAAGAAAGCTACTAATGGGAGTGTGGAGAAATAAAAGGCCAAATTTGTGGCCTGGGGATTCTCACAGATCGAGGGGATAGATTATGATGAGACTTTTGCACCTATTGCAAGGTACTCTTCCATAAGATCCATCCTTGCACTCTCACTGCAGATGGGCTAGCGCATTCATGAGATGGATGTGAAAATTGCATTTCTCAATGGGATCATTGAGGAAGAGGTGTACATAGAGCAGCCTGAAGATTTCGAAATCTTCAACAATGAGTCAGATGTGTGTAGACACAAAAGAGAACTACATGGGCTTCACCAAAAGTGAAGCAGATGCAAACCTGTATCAGATTGTGGTTGAGGGTAACCTATTGATTATTTTTATATAGGTTGATGATCTAATTTTTACTGGTAATGAGTAGCTGATACACTCATGTAAGGAGGATATTACAAGGGAGTTCGAAATGAAGGACACAGGATTCCATTATTTTCTTGGATTGGAAATATGGCAGCAGGATGGTGAAATTTTTGTGTCTCAAGGCAAGTATGAAAAGGAGATATTGGGTAATTTTAACATGGAGAGGTACAAACCCATTGATAATCCTCTTCCAGGAAATTGGAGGAAAGAGGATGCTATTTTTGGGGAGGTAGTGGATGCTACTGTCTACTGACAATTAGTGGGTTTGCTAATGTATTTGGTAGACACAAGACCATACATTTGCTACACAGTTAACCAGCTGAGTCAAGCTATGATTAAGCCTACCAAGTGCTTTTGGAATGCGGGGAAACATGTCCTGAGATACCTAACGGGCAGGTCAGATTATTTTCTATGGTAAAAACAAACATAGGGAGTGAAGCTGCATGGCTTCATGGATGCAGATTGGGCTGGCAGTCCATCGGAAAGAAAGAGCACATCAGGGGGGATATTTAGCATTCGATCGACATTATTTTCCTAGTAAAATAGGAAACAACGCTCTGTAGCACTCAGTTCAGAGGAAGAAGAATAAATTGCAGCAAGTCAAGCTGCATGTAAGGCTATCTGGATGAGAAATATCTTAGTTGGTTTTTTTGGTTCTCATATGGATCCGAAAGTGATTCATTGTGATAATCAGAGTTGCATTAAACTCTTGATTAATCCTCTGTTTCATGATAGGTCCAAGCATATATATATCTAGTACCATCATCTCAGAGATTGTGTGGAGAGAAGGATAATGTTGCTTTAGTACATTCCCACAGAAGATTAGGATGTAGATATTTTGACAAAGGCACTCACTAGGAGAAAATTTGAATACCATAGAGACATGATCAGAGTGAAGGATAATCCCTTTCTTGTTGAGAGGGAGTGTTGAGATTCAACAAGAAAATTCAGCACCCATTCCTAATGCATTAAGCACCCAGACTAGGGTGGGGCCCATAGTGTTATTTTTGGGTTCATGTCTATTTTGGTTATCCCTTAATTAAGATGGAAATTAAACTGCAATCTATTCTCAATGTGGACCTGAATCAGTTAACTGAAAGTGATAAATTTAGTTAGCTAGTGGATATCGAGTTAGAGGTATTTCGTGAGGCATGTAGAGTAATTATAGTTGTAACAGAGTTCAAAGTGTAGTGGTGCATGAGCTAATGAAAGTTGTAAATATTTTAACTCAGTTAAGTGAGTTAAAATTAGTTGTGCTAATTGTAACTGAAGATACACTAGTGAGAGGTCTAGTGAAATAAATATTAATTAATTCACAATCAGTGATCTCACATGCAACTGAGTATTTACTATTATTAGTTGCATGCATGTCACATCCAGTGGAGACCTAGTTTAGCTATATGTGAAAGTGAGGTTGACTATCAGTTGTAGGATTATTGGGTTGCACACTTGCAACCAAACAGCCATTGGAGTGCCCATGATACTTTCACTGTCAAGGTAGACAAGAATTCATATCTTCTAAGGATATTTACCATCAGGGATTGCGCAAGCAAAGAAAGTTGTTTGGAGGCTGAGAATTGGCTATGTGTTGGTCAGTTTTGCATATGACAATGTGAGACAATTAGCTGAGTACTTGAGGGTTCTTGTACTGAGAAGACTTTTGTATGTAATTATTTCATGATCCATGATTAATATACAATAGAATATAGTGGGGTTTTTAGCTATAAGATTTCCCTGAGAAATTATCTATGTTGTGTGTGATTGATCTTTCTTCATGTTCATGTAATTAGCGATCTTGTTTTTAATTCCACAAAAGATTTATAGAAGAAATTTAGTATTTTACTTTATTACATTGTTATATTGGATGAATCCAAGATATATATGCATGTTGTATAATTTCTACACTTAGGTCAGAGGTCGTAGCTGCTCCCAAGTCACAGGTCATCCCAATAGTCAGTGAGGCAAAGGGACATGGTATCCCAAAAGTCATTTTTTTTCTATATGTAATCCCTCAAGAGAGATTGTAAAGACCTTTTTTTGGACTCCTAAAGGAGAGAGAGAGAGAGAGAGAGATAATTGTATAGCATTGAATGTGTGTTCCGGAAATGAATACAAATGAATTCTTTGGATCTCACTATTGGATTTGATGTAGGATTTGATGTATTGATGTCGTGAATATAGTTCTTTTGAATTTTTGATACTTTTCGTAACTGAGTGGTCTATATTTCTGTTCATCCATTGTTTATGTATTTGAGCTCTTTTGATATGTGAATGATGTATGATGGTTTAATGTAGGGATATGTTCATGACCTATCTTGTTGATATGTACCTAAATATCTTTTGAAATATTCTTAGATAATTGAAGTACACTTGATCATAGTGAATTTTTTATCTTATGTTCAAGTGGGTCTTGGTATGAGAATGGCCCTAACGAAGTTTTGCTAACAACACTCCTCATGGGTTCCATACTTAAATTTCGCTTTGCTACTTGTGGTGTTTCATTTGCAAGGTATTTGTCAACCATTGACTTTGTTTCGTCTAGCAGTCGTACATTCTCATGATTTCGAATCCCCTCTCCATATGAGAAATGGCATATATCTTACTAGTATAATGGAAACCGGGCCCACATACCAGATGGGATCCCCACCACAAACAATGTAGAGTCTAGTTGAGATTTTATACCACGGAGATCCCCTTACTATTGGCAAGTCTTTTTTACTCGTCAGAACTAGCTTTGATCCATCAAACATTGAGAGGGATCAAATATGTCAATGTGTAAACCTTTCCTCAAGTTTTTCACTCAAAAACTAGGTTTTCCCCTCTAGAGATTTTATCCCTCTCGACGCTTTATAGATCTGGGGTTAATATGGATCTAAGCCAGTGATAATAGTCTTATAATTAGAGACTTTTTCTTTTATCTCCACTTTTAAAATTAAACACAATAAGGATTTTCTTCTGACACTTACGAAATCCTTACTTTACTATCAAATTAATTCTTAAAAGACTGTATATATTAAGAAATAATTTATAACCTCTTTTAAAACTTTCAACTTAATAACACTTAAATAAATAACGATAATAGAAACATGATAACACAACACATAATTTTATTAAAATAGGCCAATGACCAATAAATAATAAAAAATAAATGAAAATTTCTCCTTATAAAGGATAATAACTCTTATTCAACTATAACTGACTCATCTAATTAACTACAACTAACTCATACTGAAAACAATGACTTCTACAAATTATAGAAAAATCAAGACTGGAGTTCTACACAATCTAGAACATCCACTCAAGTCCTAAATTATCTCGAAAATTATATTTCTCCATTAACTATGGAGGTCCCCCTCCCCCCCCCCCCCCTATCCCTAATGGAGAAATGAATTATTTATCTCACCTAACTTTTATCTATGTAACACAAACTTATATTTTCCTAGAGGCCTAGTAAATATGGATTCCACATTATCATTTGCATTACAATAGATCAAACTATTTTCCTTTAAATGTATCTTTTCTCATACAAAATGATGTTGTGTCTCAATATGTTTTGATATTGCATGATAGACTGGGTTCTTTGCGAGTTTGATAAAGATTTGATTGTCACACTTGATAATTGTCGGTCCTTCCTGTTTCTCTCCCATTTCTTCAAGAATTATTTTTAACCAAATTTTTCCATAGGTTGCACTACAGAAGGCCTTACACTTATATTTAGTGGGAGAAAAATAAATAGGTGGTTATTTTTTGTTGCTCCATGACACAATACCATATGCAATAATAAATTCATAAGCAAAGGTGGAATTCCTATCATACGGATATCCTACCAAATCATAGTCTGAATAACCTTTCAACTCAACATTCAAATCATTAGTATATTCAATACCAAAATTTTCTTTCTCCTTCAAATATCGAATGACTCTCTTAGTTTCTTTCGAGTGAATTTCATGTGGATCAACCATGAATTGACCAAGTATACTGATTTAATATGCAATATCTAGCATAGTTGTAGTAAAATAATTCTGACTTCCCAACAATTATTTATATAATGTGCCATTCACTTATTTTGTTTTATCATCACTGCTGAGTTTAACATTTTGTTCCAATGGTGTAGATACCACTTTACATCCATTCATATTGAATCTCCTGATTAATTATTGTATGTATTTACTTTGTGTGGCAAATGTTCTACCATTATCTGTCCAAACGTCAAGGCCTAAACAATAATGTAACTCTCTAATATCCTTCATTTCAAATTCCCGTGACTGTCTATTTTTTATATTTTCAACTAAATTGGTAGCAGTTCTTGTTATGATAATATCATCAACATATACAAAAAAAAATATGTCCTTCTTCATCCCTCTTGATATAGATATTTTCATCTCCTTTAATTTTAGTAAAACCCTGTTGAGAGTATAATTTATCAATCTTCCCATACAAATACCTAGGTGCATGTTTCAGTCCATATAGAGAATTCTTTAACCTACAAACAAGATATCCTTATCCCTGTTTTACAAAACCTTATGGTTGAACAAGATAGACTTCTTCTTTAAGTCTCCATTCATAAATCCTGATTTGACATCTAACTGATTTAACTTCCAATTATTCTTAGTTGCCAATGCAATCATCATTCTAATGGTGTTCATTTTTTCTATAGGTGCAAACGTTTCTTCATAATCTATCCCTTCTTTGCATGATTCCTTTTTCTAGCCACATCAAACTTGTATAAGCCTCCTTTTCACACTCCTCTTTCAATTATGTTGTAGTTATCATGTATATCATTGACAACACAAGGTGAATTAGGAAATTCAACTTTGAGATTCTGATATGCAATGGTGGACACACAGACTAGATTCTTGTTGATTCTAGGAACATACATTACATTTTGTATTCGTCTCATATCTCCATTGGGTAAGGTTACACATACATCACCATAACCTTTTATTTCATGAGATCTATTATCTCTTAGATAGATGTGAGTTCCATTTATATTTTCATGATAGGTATCCAACCATTCTTTTTTTCATTTCATATGAATTTAAGCACAAAATTTAATTTATATTGATAAGGAAACTTATGAAATGAATAATTTGAGATTATTTATATTATCACTAATTGAGGCTTATAGATTAACAAAATTTCCTAAATTCCTTCTATGCTTGGACTCATCAAATTTATTTTTATGGTAATCTTTAGCAAAGTGTCAAGGCTTACCAACATACATCCTTCCTCTTCATATAGGTATTTTTCCTTGGTGATGTTTTTCCTTGATGTGTTTTTTTATTTTACTTGCATCCTTTTCTCTTGTCCCACGACTTTCCTTTGAATGATTGCTTCCCTTTTGTCACCAATGCGAAATTTGAACTTTGATATCTACCATTGATATTATTCCTTCTCTGCAGTGGAATACTTGTTAATTCATCAAAGGTTGGAGCTTTTTCCCTATCTCAAATTCCAATGATAAACATGTGATAATCATCTAACATCCCATTCAACATAATTGTCACTAGGTCATTGCTGGAAATATTTTCACCAATAGAAAAAATCTTATCAGAAATTTATTTGAATCTACAAAGAAAATTACTAATAGTTTCATTTACCTCCATATTAATTGAGAAAATCTTATACTTTAAAAATATTACTCTATTAGTATTGGGAGTTCCACAAATGTATTACAATCCTTGATATGTGAATAATATTGTCCTTTACGAACATTCACAAGAGTACCTTGACCTTGGTCTCTATGCAATCCCAATATTGAATTGAAACTATTAGTGTTGTCGATTTTGTCTCATCTCCTATTACTATTGACTAAGCATGGACTCCTTCCAATATTTTCTACAACTTAAATTTCCAATTCCTATAATTTTCTCTATCTAAATTTGTGCACTCAATAACATATGAATCAAAAAATATATTTTCCATTTATATATATAAAAAATATCCAAATATCCCCAATTCACCAATTAACAAAACTTATGAAAGTCCTTTTTACCAAACTTATGAAAGTCCTTTTCATCTTTTTAAGCCAAAGAAATCTCAAAAGATATTTTTTCTAATCAAAGATATACAAAGATAATTGCCACTACCTTAAATCAAGTCTCCTCTTTTTAAAATGACAATAAATAAAACCCCTTTTCCACATAAATAATGAAAATATCCTGGTTTAGAACAAACTTTTACCAAATTCATAAAGAGATTAGTCAAAAACTTGGTGTACACTTCATCCAGCCTCACAATGAATTATTTCAATATCGTTTTGACTATCAAATGAGAATACTCCAAAAAAGTTTGACCTCCAAAAAAAATACTTTCTCCACGTCACCGGAGTACTTCTCGCTGCCAACCAATACTCAGCCAACAAACTCGTAGTGTAGCGATTCACAACAACTTTAATTTTTCTGTAGTTTCTTCTAAAAAATTAGACTCCTTCACAGTGGTGGCAACAAGCCTCCACTCTAATTAATTGACTTGGAGATGACATCTTTCAAGTGGCTCACAATAGCGAGGGTTGCGAATCTATTCTCACACACCAAAAATACTTCAAATTCTTTAAAAAACCTAACACCTTATAATCGACTTAAAATGACTTTGATACACATATCTTCTCCAGAGCTTACCTCAATTGTTGATTCCCCAAATATTCGGTAACCAGATGGATATGGGCGTGATCAATTATTTGACCAAGCCTATTTTCGTTTGATTGTCGAATATTCGAGGAATCAACAATCAACATAAAGATGCTTCATAAATTCACCATGTTCAGTGTTCAAAATTGAACACATCAGAGCCCTTCAAAGGGCTTCTGGCACGTCAGAGAAGTAGGGATAGAAATTTACAAGTCAAAAAAAAATTTAATTTAGATTTTTAAAAGTTAAAAAAAAAGAATAATATTATAAAATGTCACCAGAAGTGCTGTAGCTTGTGAGAGCCAGTCACATTTTTTAAAATTATTACCATTTTTAAAATTATTAAGTATGGTAAGTATAGTTACTGACCAGACTTAGGTTGTTGCATGCTGCATCATTGAAGGAGATTAATGGCAAGTTGCAACTGTAAAGGAAAGGTTGTTGAGTTTCCAAATTCTATTAAGCGCAAGTCTGCATTGTGCAACTGCATGCTTAATTAATAACTTAGTAATTGATATTTTTCCTGGACTCAAGCTTCAGCTTTGTAATTGCAACCTGCAGCGAAAGAGCCATTCCTCGAATCCCAACTCCCACCTGTTCGGATCAAGTGTTGTTACATCTATTGGCTTGGGTACAGAAGAATACTTTATTCTGAAATTTCGAGACCCGAATCAAGTGTGATTACATCTATTTTCTTGGGAAAAGAAGACTACTCTACTCTAAAGTTTCGAACCTGAATCAGGCGGAATTTTCCAGGTATTTTAACTCTCCATATAATTTCTTGATGTTCGAATAATACTTTCATTGATGTTCATGCTCTATATATGTTTTTAAAAGAAAGTATTTGGCACCAAACCAGAATCATCTCAACATATCTTGGATCGTCATTTAGGGAATGGCAGGGTTTATTTACATTTTCCCCCTTAAATTTTGTTGAGCATAGTGTTTTGTTTTTTTTTATGGAATTCTTCTTTGATGAAATTTTGTTTCTACTGTGATTCGGTGGAAATTTTATAAGAAATGTTTAAAAGTGAGGCAAAAAAACGACATAATCAGTACGCTTACGTTGGTCGAGCATCACCAGAGGATAAAGGAAAAGAAACATATATTTAAAAAAAAAAAAATCTCTTTACGCATTAACGAAACAAAAACTTTTTTGCAATGACTACCATCTCATTCCACAAACTTTGGAGATCTAAAATCTTCCAAATTTTTCTTCCACCCTAGATATCTCATCAAATATCTCATCTTTGATAAATTAAATTTTATTTAATTGATTTACTGAGTAGCAGTTGCATTCTCAAATAAAATTCTATGATTTACCGAGTAGCATTTGTGTTCTCAAATAAAATTCTAGATTTCTCATCTTTGATAAATTAAATTTTATTTAATTGATCTAATTATTAGTTGCGTTCTAAAATAAAATGGGAATTTTTGATGATTGATTTTTTGAATTATATTAAACTCTGTGTGTAACCGTTCATACTCACAATTTGAATTGGAAAGCGCATTGACCATTGAGGATGATGAACGGCTGAATCCAAGTGACCATCCAATGGTTCATAGGATTTGAGTGTTTCACTAGTATTAAACTCTTTCTTCTCATTGAAATCTTCCTGCCCCGAATTCGCTGCTTTTAATGATTGCTCTGTGGATTATGAAGCGCTCTTTTTATTTGGTTTTCTTGGATGTTCTTCTAAATTTTCTTGAATTTGGTGCTATATTATTGTGTAGTCTATGTCATTTTCTGTGTTTGTTGTTATTGTTCTGTTATAGAGTTCCAAAATAGAAATAGAGAGATAAGTTTAGGCCGGAAAGTCTTCGATGCAAAGCGATGGGGAGAGATATATTTGATGAATCGTTGAATCCTAGGTGTAATCTCTACCCTTTGTGGCATTCTGGAGGGTAACTGTTCGCCGAGACAAATATTACTCTAATTGTGTGGGTCAGATGCAGATTCAGTGCTTATCGTTCAAGCATGTTTCTGTTTCAGACGCACACCAATTCGTGGTCTGCCTCTCTTGAGGTTTGATGGGCCAAATCCTAGGTGAGCCTTTGGGCCCATACGACCTCATAGGACCTCTTATGGCTGAAATTTCATGTGACCTTGTGGGTTATGGGCCAACGGTCATGGTTTTTTTGTGTTTTTAATTGCAGCAACTAAATTTATTTATAATTATATTTAAAATAATTATTGTGTTTTTCATTGAGTTATTGTGTTTTTAGAAATAAACAAAAAACACAATAAGTCACTGAAAAAGGAGTTATGGGATGACTTGACTTTTCAGTGACTTATTGTGTTATGGGATGTGATTATATTTCAAAATTTTTTTATTTCTAATTATATCTAAAATAATTATTGTGTTTTTCAATGAGTTATTGTGTTTTCAATGAGCTATTGTGTTTTCTAAGATAATTCAAACTGAAAAGGAGTTGATGACAACAATATACAAATTTGAACAAAAATCAGGATTACGTACAATTAAAAAAAAAAAAGGTCACTGTGTTAAAATTCCAATTAAAAACAAGTAGTATCCAAAAAATTATATGTGCATCTTCAGAAAAGTATATGTGCATCTTCTCTATAATATATACAGTAACGAAATTAAGGTAGGGAATTTTATGATCAAGCTCTTATGCAGGACAAAAAAATTATTTTAGATTTGGTTTATTTTCTTTAATTCCTAACAGACTGTAGTTGGTCCTAACAATATATGAAATGCAATAACAGATTGGATAACTTTTATGTGTGAAAAACAAGCTTATCTTTCCCTTTTTCCTCTTTTCAGGACATGAAGATCAATGTTAGTTTTAATTTCAATGATCAAAAAACCTCTGTGTGTGAGATCTATTTGTTGTTTTTCATTTCATTAGTTTTCATATGAAGTTTGTTGTCTACTGTCTTGTTTTCAAAGAATCTGTGTGTTTTTATATTAATCTATTTTTTTGTCTTTCTTTTCTAGTTGATTGATTATGATTT
Source organism: Pinus albicaulis (assembly GCA_034641835.2). NCBI lineage: Eukaryota > Viridiplantae > Streptophyta > Pinopsida > Pinales > Pinaceae > Pinus > Pinus albicaulis. The sequence continues at coordinate 1,571,307,142 of CM076584.1, forward strand.
ACAGGTATTAAATGCCACCTCTTGGTCACCCAAAAAAGGATTTGAAAAAACATTCACTTGCTGATGCATTTGGTATCTCTCAATGCTCTAATCAACTGCACATTTCTGAAAATGAAGTATATGATCATGTAGATGAGGACCATGAATTAGATAGTGCAAAAATTCTTGAAGAGGAATCGACATCCAAGAGGTACAAAAGAACATTCAAGTCCAAATGGAAGATGAGATTTCCATGGGCTTATGCTGTAAAAGATTATAATGGTGTTGAAAGGATAAAGTGTTCATGGTGTGTAAAATTTAAAAGGGAAACTCTATTTGCTAAAGATGGAAGCACAACTCTTCAACTTAGTGCTTTAAACATCCATGCAACATCAGAGGCTCATAAATTTTCTTTGCAACTTTTAGAGGGAGAAAAAAAATTAAGTACTCTTCCAATTACAAAACATGTAGAGCTAATGGTTGATGCTCAGAAAGAGAGAATTATATTAGTTATTGAGAACATGTGTTTTGTTGCAATACATGATTTACCTTTGGAAGTATATAAGTCAATTTGTGACTTGAACGGGTATAAAAACACTCCTCACATGCCTTTAACAGATGAATACTCAGCATGTACAAATAAAACATCACGAAAATAATTCTTAGAAGCTGCTAAGGAGGTATATTGGAGAAAATTAAAAGATTAGATTTTACAAAGCCCATATTACTCACTTTTAGTTGATGAAAGCACTGATTGGACTATGGTGCAAAATTTGATTGTTTATATTACATATTTGACAAATGAAGGAAGAGGTCCATGTGCTACAAAATTCATACACTTGCTACAGATTAAGGATGGAACATTACAATCTATGTATGATGTTGTGAAATCTCTTTTAGAAAACATGAATCTATCCATGGAAAAGTTAGTTGGATTTGGATATGATGGAGCATCATCCATGAGGGGTATTCATGAAGGTTTATCTACTAAGTTTCGTCGACATGCCCCTCATTTATTAGATATCCATTGTATCGCTCATCGAGAAGCATTAGCAGGAAATTATGCTTCATCATATTTTGAAGAGTTGCAAGCTATTGATAAGTTTGTAAACAACATCTATTCATGTTTAGGGAAATCTACTAAAAGACATGGAGAATTGAAAGAGCTAATGGAGTCATTTCAAATCACAAAGATATAAGTGTTATAGATTCATCATATTAGATGGCTTTCTAGAGGAAAAGTCATGGAAAGACTCATTAAGCTCATGCCTTCTTTGTTAAGAGACTGGGAGTTAGTGGAGAAAAAATGTATGAGATGGCTACAATATCTCAAGTTCAATTTTTCATCCACCTACTTGTAGATGTGCTTATTGAGTTAATTAAGCTAAATCAAAAGTTTCAAGAGGATCATGTTGACATTACATCTATTGGAACGACTTTGGATATTATTATCGGCTTGCTTCAAAATTGATTTCTAAGAGGCACATTTGGGGCAGGTGCAATGCACACATCATCTTTTTTAAGTAAAACACAAGAAGGAACTCTTGAGTTTGCAGATTGCACAAGTATAGTACATGTACATGAATTGAGGTTTGAGAGTTTGCTGAAGTCACAAAGATCAAGGACACTAGATGAATGCATTATGCTGCGAAAAGGTTTTGTAATGAAGGTGATTGACTCTCTAAATGCAAGGTTCACAGATTTGTCTATTTTTAATGCAGCTAATTTCTTTAGTCCTCGTAATTATTATGAGGATATGGATGACAGAGTCTCTCAAACAAGAATATGGTTGACATGTTTATGTGAAAAAATTAGTGTTGGAGGCTTTCTTGTTGTGGAAAACATTAAATGTATGCGTGAAATGGATGAATTTATATGTAGTATTTATAAATCGTACCCAAAAAAACATATGTTTGGAGTATGAGATCTATGTCGAGGAGAAATTGAATGGTTTGAAATATTTCCATGCTTAATGCAGCTATGGAAAGCAATTCTTGTTATTCCGGCTAGTACAACAATATGTGAAAGAGGCCTTTCAAAATTAAATCGAATTAAAAATTATGATAGATCAAAACTTTCTTTAAAAACATTGGATATGTTAATGTTTCTCTCTCTCAGTGCACCTCATGCTCTAAATGAGGTAGATTGGAATGCTATTTATGATGAATGGAAGGAGATGAAAACTCGAAAACCTCCTGCACTATGAGAATATATTGAAAGAACTAGTAAGTTTCAATGTTTATTACCATCAGTGTAAGTGAATTTTTTTAGTTTATACCATTTGAATTTTACTTTCCGTTTTATAATATATTTCAAGTTTTACTATATTTTTTTATTAACATATTGAATTTAATAATTGTAGGATATCACACAAGATATGTTAAGCTAGAGGACCACAACTGCCAAAGGTTTATAACTAGAAGAAAATGCTACCTTGGATCAATTTTGCGGCCAAGTGAAGGGACTGTTGTTCCAATTATTTGAGATGTGCAATTATTGGAAGTCTCAGCATTCCAAAAGAGTTTTAATAGACAATAGAACAATGATTTGATCAAATTTGAATTTTATAAGCTAAACCTCCATTTATACCTCTTATATAAGCTAGAATTTATTTTTAATTTTATAAATAAGACCTTTCATATACTTTCAATATAAGTATTTATGTTTTGTCATATTTGTTTCTTATTTTAGTTTCATTAAGATGTAGTGATTTCAATATGTTTATTTTTGTTCCTATTTTAAATTCATAAGAGTGACCATATATTATGGGATGTGATTATATTTCAGAAATCTTTTAGAGCTAAAATGACCCATTAGGGCTTTTAATAAGCTCAAGTTATCTTGATATTGATTCTCCAAATTTTCCTCCACTTTTGGAGTCTCCTTGTATCCCCAGTTAAATGTTATATGCCAAACTTACAACATCATGGTTTCGCATCATGATCTTGACGAATTGTCCACCATGCCCATAATTTCATTGCTATATTCATATCTATAAACAATGTTTCAAATAAAATAAAAATTTCTATAAGAAAAATCCAGACCTATAGGTTGTTGCTCCTTCTCAAACAAATTCAAAATTGCATTACACAATCTGACACATCAGAATCTCCTATATTCGGATGGTATCCATCCAAATTCTTATAATAGTGTCTTCAAGACTTATGTTGGCATTGCCAATGAGAGATTTAAGTAGTGCAAGATGGAGCTTCCGTCACTGTTGTATATGTAACAGTCTTTTATTAACATAAATATTGATGGTTTTTTCTTTCTGAAAATGAAATGTGAAAATAATATATTGTGGTCAATTGAAATGCTTTTTCTTTAAGCTTTTCATCATAGAAGGGCGACATAAATATATGCCCTTCTAATTGAAATTCGGACTTTCCCATGAAATTTTATCACTGACCATGTTTAACGCTCAACCGACTTTCAAGGTTCAACAAACAATGTTTCTTTCACTCTCTACACAGTCAGTGATACCAACTTAAATTAATAATTATACTAGAAATATAACACAACACAATATTTTATCAAACCAAACCCCAATCTAGCAATGTGTATTTATAAAGGATAATAACTCTTACTCAATTATAGTTGACTAATATATTTAACTACCACTAATTATATCGAAAACAACTACTTATACAAAATCTAAAACAATCAAAACTCAGTTCTATACAATCTAAATCTAAAGCATTCACTTGAATTCTACATCATTTGGAACATTTTATTTCTCCAACAACTCTAAGTATAACCTTGTCCACCAATGACGATCCATATTAGTGGACATCAAAAAGAGTGATCATGTAAAATTTTGACCTATAAAAACTTAATATCGTCTTAATTCCATGTTCAACGGAAGGTTTCTCGATCCGTGATGTGATTGACCATGACATTCCTTGTTCCCTCAAGTCCTTCCCATCGATAAACATGTGAAGGATGCACTTGTACCACAATTAACGATATAATATTTACATGGTTTTGGGTTTGGTTTTTGATATAGTTTGGTTTATGTTGGAATTTAATTTCCAACTGCCTAGAGAAATCAACAGGACAACGAATTAATTGGAAAGGAATGAAGAGACAACAGAACGACGGAGTTAATGTTGATGGCAAGTTGAAGAGCTGCATTCTATCTGCAACAACAACCAATTTAAACATCCACTGAACGTATTAATTATAGCACAGAGTTGAGGTGGTTTAACAAAGTTCAGAGACTAGGCGGTAGTCAATTCCGTGAGGGTCTGGCAAGTTGAGCAGGTGGAGTGGTGGACACCCCCGGAGCAGCTGACATCATCAGCGGGGGCCCACACATATTATGTGTTCACAAAAGACTTTGGGTTAATATTATTTTCCCATCGCATATGTTATGAACCGATAGTTGGTTTTATGTTTTAGTTTTAAATGTTATTTGTTTTATTTTTAATATATGCAACACATATATATATATTAAAAGGCCTGAAAGGTAATGTAGTATTGTTGTAATACATAGTGAATTTTTTTATTTATGCACAACAGTGCGGGAAGAAAAAAACAGTGAGTTGTTTTTGTATTTGTTTTTCGTTATTTCACAGGACAGTGAATGAATAAAAACATAGCAGAGTGTTTTAGGAAAAATAGAGTATTTACAGCAGAGTATGTTTTAAAGAGACAGAGTATATTTTGTAAATGACAGAGTGTGTTATTTTGGCACTGTGCTTAGAAGCAGTCCAAGAGTTTTAATCCCTCCGTGTTGAGGAAGAATTTGTATCAGTTTTTTTTTCTTATGGAATAGAAATTTGTTTTCTGAGTTGAAACTCTGTCACTGTGAATGCAATTTTAGAATTTTCTCTTTGTTAAGGAAGGGATTTTTATTCTCCATTTATTGTTTTGGAATTCGAAAACATTCCAACATGGTATCAAAGCTAGTCCAGGCTCTTTGAATATCAAAGAAGATGAAGGAAAGGAGTTCTTTGTTGCAACAGCTTCTCCAGCAGTGTGAAGACTCAGCCAAAAGAATCCAAAGGTATTTCTTTATACAGTTTGTTGTATTACTGTTGCAGAACAATCAGTTAATTTTAAATACACAGTCAAGTATTTTTGAATCATAGTTAAGAGTGCAGAATGGTTGGAGCCAGCACTGGTATGGGTATGGGAAATATCCATTTCCCAATGTTTAATGGGAAAAATTATGACTACTGGTCAATAACTATGAGAGCATTATTTGTCTCCCAAGACTTATGGGAATTTTTTGAGGAAGGCTTTGAAGAGCCAACAGATGAACATGATTTTAATATGTTAACTCAGGTAGAAAGAGAGATGCTGAAGAGCAATAAGAAGAAAGACTCCAAAGCTCTTTTCTTTTTGTATCAAGCAGTGCATGAAAGTGTGTTTCCAAGGATAGTAGCAGCCAAGAGATCTAGAGAAGCATGGGAAACTCTCAAGACAGTCTATCAAGGCATGGAAAAAGTGAAGACAACAAAACTTCAGTTGCTGAGGAGAGACTTTGAGACTCTCTGTATGAAAGAGTCAGATACTATTGACTCATTCTTCACTCATGTGATTGGAATGGTCACACAAATAAGATCTCATGGAGAGACTCTTGAAGATAAGAGGATTGTGGAGAAACTCTTGAGGAGTCTACCCTCAAGATTCGATGTGATTGTCACCACCATAGAGGAGACTAAGGATCTCACAAATTTTTCAGTGGATGAGCTACATGCATCACTGATGAGCCATGAACAGAGATTGGGTAGGAGTGAAAACTCATCTCTTGAGCATGCCTTTAAGACCCAGATGTATTTTGGAAGAGGAGGAGGGAAAGGCAGAGGAAACAAGAGAGGAAGAGGCAGAAGCCAAAACAGAGGTGTAAGGAACAGTCTAGCAAATGCTCAAGGAAGGGGCAGCAATCCAAATCAGCATCAAGGCAAAGGTAACAACCAACAGAGTGGTCAGCAGAATGCTCAAGGACAAAGGTATGATAAGTCCAATTTCCAATGTCACTATTGTAAAAAATATGGTCATTATGTTAATGAATGTAGAAAGAAGCAGCATGATATGGGAAATAGAACTAGTGAAAATTTCAGAAGAGAAAATATCAGCCAAGATAATTTGTTTTTATCTTGTAACATGGCTGAAGAAAAAAGTGAGGATTTATGGTTTCTAGACTCCGGTTGCAGTAACCATATGACAGGAAACATAGAAATGTTTTCTATGTTAGATGAGAGTGTGAAGTCACAAGTCACACTAGGAACTGATAGCAAAGTTTCTGTTATGGGAAAAGGAGATGTAAATGTTTTAACAAGGAAAGGTGCAAAGAAAACCATAGCAGATGTGTATTATTTTCCAGGAATGAAGTGTAACCTCTTAAGTGTTGGAAAACTTGTCCATAAGTGGTATAATGTTTTCTTTGAAGATGATGTTTGTACCATCATGGACAAACCACCCAGCAAGCAATGTATTGCTGAAGTAAAGATGACAAGGAATAGGATGTTCCCTCTTAGAATGAGAGTAGATATGAAAAATGAAGAGAAGAAAGCAGCAGTGGTACAAGAGGCTATCCAAAGCGAACCAAAAGATGATAATTGGTTATGGCACTTGAGATTTGGACATCTCAACTTTGGAGGTCTTAATTTGTTGAACAGAAAAGGAATGGTAAGAGGTCTACCATTGATAGAGAAACTGGACAACCTTTGTGAAGGTTGTATCTTGGGGAAACAACATAGAGAAAGTTTTCCTTCCGGGAAAAGCATAAGGGAAAAAGCACCCTTAGAGATTGTCCACTCAGATGTATGTGGACCGATGCAAAATCCATCGCTTGCAAGCAGCCACAAAAGTGAAGTGTTTGAAAAATTTCACAATTTCAAAGCACTTGTTGAGAACCAGAGTGGGCTGCATATCAAAGTATTAAGGACTGACAGAGGAGGTGAGTATATATCTAAATATTTTCTACGTTTTTGTAGAGAAAATGGTATTCATAAGGAGTTTACAACTAGATATACTCTGCAGCAAAATGGAGTAGCCGAAAGGAATAATAGAACCATAATGGACATGGCAAGGAGCATGTTAAAGGCAAAGAATTTGCCTAATGATTATTGGGCTGAAGTTGTACATTGTGCAGCGTACATTATAAATAGATGCCCTACAAAAAGAGTTATGAACAAAGTGCCGGAAGAAGCATGGAGTGGCACAAAGCAAGGTGTCACACACATGAATGTTTTCAGATGTGTGGCTTATGCACACATTCTGGATCAGCTAAGGAAGAAGTTGGACAGCAAGGGGGAGAAATGTATTTTCATTGGATAAAATGAGGAATCCAAGGCTTATAGGTTGTATAACCCATCCACCAAGAAGTTTCTTGTGAGCAGAGATGTTTAATTCATTGAAGAGGAAGCTTGGGATGGAAGCATAGAGAAAACAGTGAATGTTAAACACTGTTTGTCTCATGATGAAAATGATGATGAGTTGGCTGAAATACATCCCCAAACTGCAACACCAACAAAAGAGCAGCAAAACACACCCTTGAGGAGAAATGAAAGTGCTTCTCCAAGCACACCACAAGGAGGAAATTCAAGTGCTTCTTCAAGCATTTGTACACCTAATGAAAGAGGTAAGAAGTTCAAAAATTTGAAAGACATTTATGAACAAGAGGCATCAAATGAAGGTATCAATTCTTTGTTTGCTTTGTATTGTCATGTTGATGACCCTATTCATTTTGAGGATGTTATTAAAGATAGAAAATGGATATAAGCTATAGATGAGGAGCTTAATGCCATAGAAAGAAACAAGACTTGGGATTTGGTTGAACTCCCAAAAGAAGATGTCATTGGAGTTAAGTGGGTCTACAAGACCAAGAGTAATGCTGAAGGCAAAATAGAGAGACACAAGGCAAGGCTTGTTGTCAAAGGTTATAAACAGAAGCATGGGATAGATTATGAGGAAGCTTTCGCACCGGTTGCCAGAATGGAAACCGTAAGAGCAGTGCTGTCCATAGCAGCACAAAATAAGTGAAAATTTTACCAAATGGACGTGAAGTCATCATTCCTAAATGGAGTGTTGATGGAAGAGGTTTACATTGAACAACCTCCCGGCTATGAAAAGAAAGGCCAAGAAAACAAAGTGTGTAAATTGAAGAAAACTCTTTATGGGTTGAAGCAAGCGCCAAGAGCATGGTACAGTAGGATAGATTCCTATCTACTGGAAAATGGATTTGAAAAGTGTGAGGGAGAACCCACCCTGTACATCAAAGAAAAAGATGGAAAAATATTGATTGTAGTTTTATATGTTGATGATGTTATTTTTACAGGTAATGATGATTGCCTTATTGAACATTTTAAAACAGTCATGAAAGAAGAATTTGAAATGACTGACATGTGTTTATTGAGATACTTCTTGGGAATAGAAGTAGAACAAGATGAAAGTGGGATTTTCATCTCACAAGAAAAGTATGTTAATGAGGTACTTGAAAGATTTAACATGCAGGAAAGCAAAGCAGCAATCACTCCCACAATGATGGGATTAAAACTCAGCAGAGAGGACAACAGCAAGGATTTTGATCCTAGTTTATACAAAAGCATAGTTGGCAGCCTTATGTATTTGACTGCAACTAGGCCCGACATAATGCATGCTGTTAGTTTGATTTCCAGATTCATGGAAAAACCAAAAGATGCACATTGGTGGGTAGCAAAAAGAATTCTGAGGTATGTTAAAGGTACAAAAAGGTTTGGTAATTTATATACTGCTTCAAAATGTTCAGATTTAGTTGGTTATAGTGACAGTGATTGGGCTGGAAGTATTGATTATCGGAAGAGCACTTCCGGTTATGTTTTTCACATGGGTTCAGGAACCATTTCATGGGCTTCTAAGAAACAACTCATTGTAGCGTTGTCTACAATAGAAGCGGAATATGTGGCAGCTACAGCAGCAACGTGTCAAGTAATTTGGATGAGAAAAATGTTGAGAAGTTTATGCCAAGAGCATGTAAAAGGGACAGTGATCTTTTGTGACAATAGCTCAGCTATTGCATTGTCTAAAAATTTAGTTTTTCATAAAAGGACAAAGCACATTGACACCAAGTTTCACTTCATATGTGAATTGGTTAACAATGGTGAGATAGTTTTGTAGCATTGCAGAACAGATGATCAATTTGCAGATATCCTCAGAAAGCCACTTGCCGAGAAAAGCTTTGAATATTTCAGGAAATACCTGGGTATGCAGGAAAACCCAACAGTTGAAATTAAGGGGGAGTGTTGGAATTTAATTTCCAACTGCCCAGAGAAATCAACAAGACAACGAATTAATTGGAAATGAATGAAGAGACAGCAGAACGACGGAGTTAATGTTGATGGCAAGTTGAAGAGTTGCATTCTATCTCCAGCAATAACCAATTTAAACATCCACCGAACGTATTAATTATAGCACAGTGTTGAGGTGGTTTAACAAAGTGCAGAGACCAGGTGGCAGTCAATTCCGTGGGGGTCTGGCAAGTTGAGCACGCGGAGTGGTGGACACCCCCGGAGTAGCTGACATCATCAGCGGGGGCCCACACATATTATGTGTTCACAAAATACTTTGGGTTAATATTATTTGCCCGTCGCATATGTTATGAACCGATAGTTGGTTTTATGTTTTAGTTTTAAATGTTATTTGTTTTATTTTTAATATATGCAACACATATATATATTAAAAGGCCTGAAAGGTAATGTAGTATTGTTGTAATACACAGTGAATGTTTTTATTTATGCACAGCAGTGCGGGAAAAAATAAATAGTGAGTTGTTTTTGTATTTGTTTTTTGTTATTTCACAGGACAGTGAATGAAAAAAAACACAGCACAGTCTTTTAGGAAAAACAGAGTATATACAGTAGAGTATGTTTTAGAGAGACAGAGTATATTTTGTAAATGACAGAGTGTGTTATTTTGGCACTGTGCTTAGAAGCAGTCCAACAGTTGTAATCGCTCCGTGTTGAGGAAGAATTTGTATTAATTTTTTTTTCTTATGGAATAGAATTTTTTTTTCTGAGTTGAAACTCTTTCAGTGTGAATGCAATTTTAGAATTTTTTCTGTGTTAAGAAAGGGAGTTTTATTCTCCATTTATTGTTTTGGAATTCGCAAACATTCCAACAATTTACATTCCCCAAACTCCAGCATATTTTCTCATGGGATAGTTGTATCACTTCACCATACTCCAATTTATATCCTAGCTGTATCGATTCAATTAAAGTAGGATGAACATATGTCACTAAAGGATTTCAACATGAATTCCTCGGACAGAAATATAAGTACATATTCATTATGTTGTTTTGCTGAGTGAAAAAATATATGATTTTCAATAATTGAAATGTTTAAATGGAGAGTTTGAATAAGGTTTAGTTTTACATGTATTTATTAGAGTAAGTTTTGCAGGATTATGTTTAATTAAATGATAAATGAATTAACAAAGTGATATCACTTGGAAATAATGTTTCTATGGCTTCCTTGCTGAGGTTGGAATTGATTTGATATTTGCATGAGATAGTTGAAAGATTTTATCAACTCTTATCTCTAGGTTAGGAGTAGTTGGACCTAAATTAAATTATATAATTGCATTGCAAATAAATGAAATTGTGTAATAAAAAATATAAATTTTTGTGTATCATGGCTACTCTTTAGATTTTTAACTTGCTATCAAAGCCAAATCTAACTTAACTCCCTTCAGGGAGGGCCAAGGAGATGGAGAAGTTGTAAATTTCTGAATCTTTTGTACAAAAACTAGTGTAGAGTTCTGACTGTGTGTTGATGTCTGTGAATTATGTTGCTGATGTGGATGTGTGTGCGGTGCCATTGAGAGTAATAAAGAGAGAGAAATCGACAGATTGAAGGCATCAGCTAGTTGGTTGATCAAATCCTAATCTGCAAGGATATAAGTGAGAGGAGAGCGTTGTTCGGAAGCGTGGAAGGGTTGTTGTAGCACTGTTCGGAAGCATTATGCCTGTCAACCTATGTAGAGAATTAAGCTTACAGAGGGATTAAAATTTGAAATCAAACAACCATGCCATGTCGTATGTTGCATCATCTTGCATCATCATCTTTGAAATCAAACAACCATGCCATGCCATGTCAGGAAGCTTGAGGCCATTGGGAGACGTACATCAGTTCTAGGGAGAACCAAATAGTGTAACCTGAAAAAGTTCTTCTTGACACGATAATTCTTGAAGTGTACTCGTGTCTCGAGTGGTTTCTTGCATGGAGTGTAATGCCATAGTGTATTACCGTTTGACCCTGTTGAAATATGGTGTGTTGTTGGAGCGACTTGTGTGGAAGGGTGTGAAGGAACGGTTATGGCCTGAATTCAATTACGATTGTGTGATTCGAATTTTTGTGAGCGAAAACGACAGATAGGACGAAGTAATATTTGCATGTGGAGGATCAATGTGCAGTCACCTGCAGAGGCGTAGTTGTTAAAAATAAAAACAAAATTTTTTTGTGTATTTTTTTTTTTGGGAATGGCACGAGAGAATCGTTTTTAAGGGCCATCCGAGAGGAGGAGAAAGTTGACCTCTAAGAAAAGGGAGAATAATGTGTAGTTTTAATACAAAGAGTGGGGCTCGAGGTCTCTTTCTTGATATGAAAATAAAGCAAAATATTTTTTTGCATGACCAGATTGATTTGATTGCTATTGAATATGGTGAATCATCATTCACATGATGCCCAATAAAATAATAATCAAAGGAATATATTATTATTATTATTATTATTAAATAGAACATTCAGAATTAATTATTAAAATTTAAATTTGTGGTTCTTGAAGTTTTTTGGTGTTTTAATTATGTAAACTTGTGATCAAAGTGGATATTGGTGGCCACCCACCTATTCTATTTGGGGCCACCGTTGTTTTTTTTAGTTTTTTCAGTTTTCTTAATAATAGCACCGTTTACTATTTTTAGCAGTTTTTTGGGTCTTAAACTTTCGGAGTCGTTTTGAAGTTTTAAAGGATGTTTTTTGGGCATCTCTTCTCAGGGGAAGATGATTCTATTTCGGAATCGATATTCACGGTGAATAGTTGTAGTCTTGAGATAGATATTTCTAACAATGTATCATGTGCTTCAAACGGATATAGTATGCCAATGTTACGACCCCGGGAAATTGATGTACCAATTTACCCAAACGGGGCCCATATTCTGGCGTTTCATCTCCTAGGGTTAGGTTTTTGGATGTTTAGGGTTTTCCATCGTTTCTCAATAATATATATTCCTTCAAGCCTCATTGTAAGAAGGAGTTCAGAGGTTGTAGCCACCACATCTCTTCTCAGAGATAAACTACCAGCGCCCTAGCTAGTTTATTTTCATTCTGTCTGTAAACAAATTTTAGTTCTTTGATATTAATGAAATGAAGTGTTATTTTTGTTCAATTTTTATATTTATGGTTATATGTGTATTCTGTTGCGTTCCTACATAAATTTGGATCAATTTCTTATATGTTGATGGTCTTGTTGTGCTTCTCGATTCAACAATATTGGTTACATGTTATCCATATGTGTATATATAAGGGTATAAAAATGTTAGTTGTAGGATTTAATATTGGATAAACTAAATACATAAACAAATTAGAAGTATGCATTTTGATACAAACTACTAGAATAGAAGCATTTCCATAGAGATATTTAGTATCAAGGCTATTCTCTGGGGTAGTCAAGAAACGTCAATTGTACAAAAAGTGTCAACTATCGTCAAAGGAAATTATATTTTAAATGGAGATCAAGTGACAACTCAAAGATGTGGTGGTGAAGAAAGAACAGTGCCTGCGAGATTCTAGAGTGGATGTGAGTGTTGATCAAGACTAGTGAGACACAAACAATTTTTTTCTTGTAATGTGTGTTCTCAATGTTTTCCATGTAAGCATTAAAAAAGATAGTTGGAAATAATGCTTCCATAGTTCCTTGCTGAGTTTGGAAATGATTTGAAATGTAAGAGATATTTGAGATATTTTCTCAACTCCTATATTTAAGATTAGAAGTAGTTAGATCTAAATTAAACTATATAATTTTATTGTAAATGAATAAGTGCATATAATAGAAAATATAGTTTTTCATTCGTATTTATGTATATCTTAGCTGCTCTTTAGTTTTTTAACTATATCATATAATTGATGATATAAACTATATGTAAGAATCATAATATCATAACTTATTAATTTCCAATTTATTCTGCAACCATATTATTTGAATAAAGTAATAAGTATATTAGAACCCAAAAAAAATCATTTTATATGAAAACTTATACAAATAATAATATTTATTAAACGATACAAAACAAGAAAAATGCTACAATTAATAATAATATTCCTATTAAAAATGATATTCCATCTCATTAACATTCTTTAGACTATTTGTAGATGAGTTAGAAGATTGAATGCAAAAGGATGGGGATGAAGTATATATATAGTTATTTATACTAAAGATATTGTATTAGTAAAGCATAAAGTAAGACATCTAGATATTATAAATAAATTTTGTAACTATTTTAAAATCAAAGCTATTTAAAAACCAAGGTATTAAGAATATAACTAACCTATTGAAAGTAGTTTTTCTTTAAAAAATTTTGGGATTTGTATTTGATTCCAAATATAATTCGAACATTTAATTGTAAAAATGTTTATTATAAAGTATGACATTTCTAGATTCTATGCAAAATAATGCGAACAAAGTGAGTTGTGTAGTTGCATAAAAAAAAATATTTTCAAATAATTCATTATTTGAAACTTGCTAGAAATTAATTATTTGAAATTGGGTAGAAATTAAGAGAATCACTTAGGAAGAAGGGACTGCTATGAATCTCTCTCAGAAGCACTGGATGGTTGTAGTAGCATGACCAGGTACCCTCTGTTTGTTGTCCATGTTCAAAACATACCCTATGAATACGTTGACATAACTAGAAACAGCACTAGATATATTTTGGAAATGTTTTTGCAATTTCTCCTCGTATGGATTTTATTGATGAGATTCCACCATTAGACATGGAAATGGAGTCTTAGGCTATTAGTCATTTTATATTCTCTATCTTGTCGTGGAAAATATTTCCTTTTTTTTTATATATATACTTTTGGGTATGTATGCTAACACTTTAAAATTACAATTCTATGGATATTTATGTGGCTCCATTCTGAGGGGGTGTCTTCTATATGTGCATGTATCAGATGTTGGATATTGAATTCCATTTCAATTTGCTCGAAAATATTTATTTTTGTGTCCCCTTTAGTTCTCTTAATTGCATTTGAATGTGTTTGGATGTTATCCATTTTTCTTTGTTTTTATAATTATAATTATAGTGACTTATTTTATACATGGTGCTTCCATTAGTTTTTTTCTCACTGATTATCAAACAATGTTATATATTTAGGTTAATTTTATTATTTAAATTTATATTTTGAAAAATGATTTTAATTTTATATTTAAAATCATTTATATTTAAAATTTATATTTGGAAAAATCATTTTATGTTTTCATAACTTTATATGGTTGAAAAAATACCGTATATGATTTTAATTTTTTCGTGGTTGGAAAATAAATGTGTTACTTTTTCATTCTTTTGTGTTTATGTATATTGGATATATTATATGTTCCATGTTTATTGTTATATAATAAATATGTTATTATTTGTTGTATACATGTCATCTGAAGGTACAAGCAAGTTTACAAGAAAAATGAATCAGTCACTAGCATCGCGTGACAAGTCCAATGAAAGTCGTCGTTTACAGTATCAACAAAATAAGGACACAGTAAATTAGCATAGGAGAGATACATATCATAGAAGAACGAGTGAAACAACTCTTCAAAATGATTTTATGATTCCTCTTAAGTATTTTACTATGGATGATATCATGGAAAGAACATTTCTCGTTGATAGTTCATTGCCAGAATATGCTCCTCGTCAGCATAATGTTGTTTTTCGATGCTCTCTTGAAAATTTTCATAATATTAGGGAAACATCTTGCAACAGGGAAGAACATCATATTGATAATGTGGATGCAAATTTTCACCCTAACCCTTCTGTCTCTGCAATTGCATCTTGTGAGAAAGGCCAAAGGTTGCAACATATCCATGGTGGAGGCAATGATGACATTGTATGTGATGACTTGGATGATAGTTTGATTGGCCATTTATTTGATAATTTGGATCTAGCTAGTCGAAACATCGTATCTTCCAATCTCCCTTCTCAAAATAATGTTGTCCCACGAACAGAATCAATCATCTGTGATAGCATTTCACAAGGAACAATGGAGGTAACCAAATGATATCTTTACAGTTGCTGCAATAGTGGTTGTTTTATTACATTCCTCTATTTACATATTTTTTACTAAACTTATAAGGTATTTTATTCTCTTGGAGTAGGATACACCTCATTTTAATAGAGGTCTTAAAAGTATCTCCCCAGTCTTCCATCTACTAATCTGAGAATTGAATATGAAGCACGTCATAACCTTCCACTGCATTATCCTTGACAATAAAATCGACAAAATAATGTTAATGTTCAATGTATTTGATTTGATTTTTCATTTTTTGAATTTTTGGTACATTGGACATGAATTTTATTGCATAATTTATTTTCTTTAAATAGGAGACAACTCATTTAAATAGAGGCATACAAATTAAATTCGTAGATGTTTCGTCTACTGATATTATAAGTGAAGAGGAGCCATCTCATAGCATTCATCCAAATCACCAACAAAATGTAAATGTTGAATGCATTTGATATTTTCCTCCTTTTTTCATTTATTCTTAGTTGTACAATTTTAAATCTTTATTTTTTGGACATTTAGTTTTATAAAGAATTTTATTTTGTTTTAATAAGAAACAACTAATTTGAATAGAGGCGTCGAAACTAACTCCCCAAATTTTCTATCTACTGATGTTAGAAGTGAAGAGAAACCATCTTGTACACTTCATCCACATCACCAAACAAATGTAAATATTGAATGAATTTGATTTGTTTTTCATTTTTTCAATTCTAATTATTTGGACATTCAATTTAAAAAAAAATTATGCTAAAGAAACCTTATCATCCTCTTAGGTTCCAGAAATGCAGACCATAAATTTGGGAAGACCATGTCATAGATATGTTCCACATGTTTCAAATTTGGGAAGGGAATCTCATGGTGCTGAAAATCAAGTAAATTTTAGAAGAAATTATACTCTTCCACATCATTCTCCACATGCTCCAACCAATATAAATCATATTCATTTTGATGAAAACATGATTGCAGTGCATAAAATATTTAGAGAAAATATAGATAGCTTGTCAGTTGTCCAAATGTGCCACATCTGCCAAGAATCATATCCTGGAATCCATGTTTTGAGAGATTCTGAAGGACTTGTTTGCAGACGATGTAAGAGTGAAAGAGGTTCACATCATTTTTCTGGCTATAATAACATGGATCCTGGTGAGCAACCTTTAAGAGTTCTTACTCAAGTTGAAGAAATGTTAATAGCACGTGTAAATCCTATTTTACAAGTGACACATGCTTGAGGTGGGCAATATAAGTATAGCGGAAACACAATTAGCTTTCCCCAACATATTTCTACAATTGCACAAAGTCTTCCCCAACGTGTTGGAGATCTTGACATTCTAATTGTGAGGAGACATGCTGCTCAATATAA
This sequence comes from Pinus albicaulis, assembly GCA_034641835.2. NCBI lineage: Eukaryota > Viridiplantae > Streptophyta > Pinopsida > Pinales > Pinaceae > Pinus > Pinus albicaulis. The sequence goes on from CM076584.1 coordinate 1,571,323,737, forward strand.
ATATTATGAATGTTATGTAAAAATATCTCGAGTTATGGCTGCATTGCTTTTAAAAATTGAACGTGATAAATATTATCGAGATGTTGTAATTGACTATGATTTAGTGGATGCTCTTCCCGAAAGATCAGCAGATGTCTCCTCCAGGCTTCAATTTGTTGATTGTGACATTGCAGAATCTGAGATCAATGCAGCTAATAATGAAGGGTTTCCTCTTGAGCAGTTTCCCTCTCATCCTTCTTCTTTTTTTTCTCACCTACCCAATGAACGGAGAGAAGTGGAAGAAATTAGAGCATTTCTTGATAATGTTGATTCTTCACATGTTCATGCAATGGATTGGCCCAGTATTGGAACATCTTCGGTGAATGAATATAATACTCAGGGGTTATTAGATATGGCATTCCCAACATTGTTCCCCACTGGTGATGATGATTGGTTGCAACCACGCATTTGTATTGTTCAAATTCGTGAGTATGCATTGCATCTTCTTAGATACTATGACCAAAGGTTTGGAAGCTATCATCGCTTCCGATATTACCTATTGAACATGATAATGAGGCATTGTAGCCAAGAAACTGCTTCAGTTTTTGTGAAGAAAATTTTACATGATAACTCACCGACAACAATTGAAAACTTGCGTCAGTAACTTTTTGATTTACCAGATAATAAGTTGGCTGGGAATCTTATGCGGTTTGGGTCTTCTCTAAGAGGTATAAGAGCATACTGGAATAAATGTTGGGCTGAATTGACTGACATTATTACTCAGTTGGGATGTCCATCTTTTTTTTTTACTTTCAGTGCAACTGACACAAAATGGCTAGAGCTACATAGCCTCATGCCTGTACCCTCACATTCTCGTTCCTTAAATGAGCATCGTATGAAAATTGATAATATTATCCAGTACCCTCATATTGTTGCCACATTTATGCACCATATATTCAATATATTTCGAGAGGAAGTTATCCAAAAATATCTTAAAGCTAAATACTTTTGGTATAGGTATGTTTTGTTGAATTTATTTTCTATTCATTGTCAATTTCTTATTAATTTTCTATTTATATTTTTTGTAGTAACTCTGTATTCATTTTCTTCAGATATGAGTGGCAACATAGAGGTTCAGAACATATCCATGCTTTCCTATGGTTGCAAGGAGCTCCTAACATGGAAAGACTTGATTGGTCAAATGATTGTGATTTACAACATGCAAAGAGATTCTTTGACAATTATGTAAGTGCATGGAATCCACGTGAAATACATCGTCGCAATATAATGGTTCCAAGAAGTCTCAATGATGACCCTTGCCTGTTGAATATTGATCATATTTTCTCTTGCAATCATCATAATGATCATGAATAATTGTTGAACCGTGTCCAAAGGCACAAAAAGTGTAGTGTAGATTCTTGTTTGTGCAAAAAGGGAACTATTCTCGCTTGTCGATACAATGCTCCATGGGATATTTCTAGGGAATCAATATTGTTCATAGATGATCAAGGAAGAAAAAAATATGACCCGGCAAGAAATGATGATAGGCTCAATGTACATAACGTTGACCTTCTAACAATGTGGCGTGAAAATGTTGATTGCCAAACAATGCTTTCTCGGTATGTTTTCCTAAAATATATTGCTAAGTATGCATCAAAAGCAAAGAAAAGGTCTGAAAGTTATCATGATATGTTAACTAGAATTTCAAATTCTATTGCCTCTGAGGATCATGCTTTATGTGCTTACAGAAGGTTTCTCGCAGAAACGATTGTTGAACATGACATTATATCACAAGAAACATGCCATATGTTGCTTAAGCTACCTCTTGTTGTTTGTAGTCGAAAATGTGTTTCATTAAATGTTGGAAGAAAGGTTTTCAGGAAAATATCAAGAGATGGAATGCAATGTTCATCTGAAAATACTTTTGTTCAACATTATCAGAAGCAGCCTTTTTTCCTTGAACATCTATCTTTGATAGAAACAGCAAGATCTTGGACATTTGATAGCAAGCATAAGAAATATCCCTGGAAGCCTAGAGATGTTCATGCGATTATTCGGGTTTGGCCATGGTTTTATTCTATTCTTAGTGATGGTTAAGACGAATTTGAAACCTTTTGCTGGACAAAATTGCTCTTGTGCAAGCCATTTCGTGACATTTCTGTGGAGATTAGGCTTTCAATTGAAATTATTGTTGGAAATTGGAGGAATTTCCGATATTGAGCATGGCATGCTGATCAAAATCCATCAATTGTTGAAAATATTGAAGATGGAGAAGATGGTGATTTTTCTAACCAGGAAATGAATCTTGAAGATGATTTTCAAGAATGGAAACTTTTCTCTCGCTTGGTTCCACCACGTAATGTCAATGTTTATGATCTTCACACCCTTGGTCGAAGGGATTTTGATATATCCTTTGACTGGAAAAGTACAACTATTTTTGATGATTTGCTGAAGAAGCTATTAATTTTATAAGGAATGGAATATCAAGGGGTGATATTTTTTACCTTTCAAATAGAACATTTTCCTCTCCAGATTCATTGGTAGAAAAACAACGACTTGCTTTTGAAATTGTTTTAAGGCATTTTGTTGAATATGAGATTCGTGAAGCTCTTCTTATGATTTTTTAGGGCACTGTAGGCACTGGAAAGTCTTTCCTTATCCATTGTATTTTTGAAGCTCTTTCTAATCTATCAAGTAATGGAAAAAGTCCTTTGCTTCTTCTTGCCCCAACAGGAATAGCTACTTTTAATATACATGCAAAAGCAATAAACTCTGCTCTAAAAATTCCGATTAAAGATATGAAACCACTACAGGGTCAATCACTGGCAGTATTCCAAGAAGAAATGGGGCATATTCGATATATATTGATTGATGAAATGAGCTTTTTAGGATCAAGGTTATTCATGCAAATAGATGCTCGATTACGAGAAGCATTTCTAGAGAAAAAGAATTGTCCTTTTGGTGGTAGATCCATCATCCTTGTGGGTGACCTTGGCCAGCTAATTCCTATGAGAGAAGCCTTTGTATGCAGGTAATACAACAGGGAAATTCTTGTGGAAAAAATTCAACATTGTTGTCACTCTCGACACAATATTTCGCCAACAAGGGAGTAATGAGAAACAATCTTGTTTTCATAGAGTCTTAAATAACATAAGAAATGCGGAACCTGTTCTTTATGATTGGGAGTTTCTTATGTCCCAGGATGATATGAGGTTGCATCCTAAAGAAAGGGATTTATTTAATGCAGCAGTTCACATGTTTCCAACAAATAATTTGGTCTCCTTCCATAACAGGCATATTTTGAAATCATTAGATTCTCCAATTACACGATGTATTGTTGTGAATTCAAGGCGTTCAGAAATCAGTGATGTCGATGATGATCAACTAGACCGTGAAGTTTTGTTGTGTCATGGCCAACGTGTTATGTTGACATGTAATTTGTGGGTTGAAGCTAGTTTGGTGAATGGTGCACTTGGGTATGTGAAGGAAATATTTTAGATGCCTACCTCTAAGCCACCTGAGTTTACAATGTTCACAACTGTTATTTTTGATAAGTATGTTGGTATTCCGTTTGATGCAAGAAATCCAAACATTGTACCTATCACACCGGTGATCAGAGGAAATCGAAAGAAAATTCCTTTGAAGATGGCATGGGCTCTTACAATTCACAAGTCACAAGGTTTGACTTTAGAACGAGCATCAATTGATATCGAGAATAAAGAGCAGCAAGGCCTGACCTTCACAGCCATATCAAGAGTGAAATCAATAGACGGTTTACGCATTGCACTGCCTTTCTCTTATCAGTGTTATGCCAAGATGAAAGATAGTGAATATGTTACAATTAGGAAGAAAGAAGAGGAGCGATTAAAGTCCATATCGTTATGACATGCAACTATTGATACTTTTAGCTCTTTATAGATTTTTTTTTGAATTTATTTTATTGTCCTCTTTATGTACTTTTAATATAATAATGCTTTTGATATATTGATGAGATGAATACGTTCATCAAATTCGTAGTAGTATTTTGGAATGTTGTTTACATCTTTTTTCATGTTGTTTAATTTTCTTAAATTTTTTAAGTGGTTTTTGTTATTTTTCTTGAAATGAACCATTCAGAGATAAAAAACCAGTTATATGAGCCAATCATTAAAAATCAAGATGGAATTCCATATCACTGTGACATGCAACTAATAGTATTGTGACATATTTATAGAATGTTTTTTAATTGTTTTTATTGTCCTCTCTATTTTCATTTAGTATAATAATTATTTTCATGTATTAATGAAATGAATACATTCATGAGATCCAATATAGTAATATATGAGAAATTTCTTACATCGTTTTTCATGTTGTTCAATTTACCACCTTTTTGTAAGTCACTATTGTTCTTTTGTTTACAATAAATCATTCAGACATATACAGCTAGTTATATGAGCAAATCATTAAAAATCAAGATTGAAGTCCATATCCCTATGAAATGAAACAAAAAATATTTATCAATGTGGTTTGCTAAATATGTTGTGGTTTGGTTCAATGACAACATATTTATATTTGATAATAATATTAAACTAAAAATAATATATAAATTGACATTAATTTAAATACAAATATAGAATTACTAACATTATTAATATTTCATTTTAAACATTAAGTTTAAAAATTTGTGATTTCTTGTTGATTATTGTAATAGGGGTCATATCACTCATTTAATTTTATCACTCATTTCATGTGTACAATGTGTATTTCTAATGAGGTTTATAGCATGACGTTTTTAAGATTAATTTTTTTAACAACAATGCAAATGGGGTGTTCTATTATATATATATATATATATGCCTAGATGTTTCTATCTCTTTGTGTATTAATTTTTATTTTGTCATTTTTCCTTTCAAATGCAGATATGGATAATAATGATGGCATCTATTATAATCAACAGGTGGCAAATATTTCTAGATTGATCAGTTTTCTTTCTTATATTCGGAACAAGCTCAATAGAAAACATGGCTTCCATCCTGCTTTTATTAATGAGCATCTTCGTGTGCTAGATGAAATGAAAATGAATGTAAAATACTTGTTGCATGTGCACATGAGGGAGGTTGGGAGAAAAACAAGAAGGGATTGGTTGGAAAGCGTTAATTATCGTGATCATTATCCTATTGATTTGAATTGGTGTTCCTTTTGTAGTTGGTCTGGTTGTGTTCTCGAAGAGGCTATTTGATAAAATACCTTTGATGGAGAGTTTTGAGTCCATTTTTGTAGTGGGATTTCTTTATGTAAAGACAAAAAAAAACATATGTTAATTTCAATGTTCTTTTTTTGGTTTCACTGATGGCGGAATTGAATATCACTTTAGTTTATTAATTTATTCGGTTTATAATATTAACAATCAATAAAGTTTATTGATCACTTGCGGTTTATCATAATAATAATCATGTGACTTTAAAATTCCTCTCTATTTAAAATATTGTTCCCTTCGCCTTATTGGTCCCTTGGGTTATTAATATTTTTCCCTTGGGTTTACCAATTCCTTTGGTTTATAATATTAAACCCATGAGTTTATTAGTTCTTTTGGTTTATAATATGAATAATCCCTTGGGTTAATTATTGGTGTTTATTAATTTCTTCAACTTGAGTATTTTTTTATTAATTTTATTGATCCTTCGACTTTATTAATCACTTGAGTTTATTTATATTTTTTGTTTCTAATACTAATGTGTTGGGTTTATAATATTAGTAATCCCTTCGGTTTATTGATTTTCTTTTTTTATAACATTAATAATCCCTTTACTTTATTGATGTTTTATGTTTATAATATTAATATTTCACTGTATTTGTTGATCCATTTGGTTTATAACATTGATTCCTTAATTTTTCGGATTCTTTCGGTTTGTAATATTATTCCCTTCAGTTTATTAATTCCAAATATTGGGGTTTAAATATTATTCCTAGAGTTTAATACTAATGCATTGTCCAATCTCACATTATGAAAAACACTCACTCAATATGAAAATCAACAATGGGAAACCATTGTTAATTAGAGTTAGCCATAATCGATCAATGTCATACATGATCAAATGTCACATTCTGACAAATATTGTCTCAATATGAAAATCACCCATGGCCAACCATGGTCTTAGTTGGTCCAACGTCGCATTGTGACAACAATTGTCTCAACGTTTAAATCAAGCATAGTAAACCATGTTTATTCCCCCCGATTTATAATATTAATAATCATGTGACTTTATCAATTATTTTTTATTTAAAAAAATTGATTCCTAAGATTTACTAATTTCTTTATTAATCATGTGAGTTTCTCATTCATTTTCATTTAAAATATTTATTCCTAGCTTTTACTAATCTTTTTTGTTTTTTATATGTATCCCTTGGCCTTGTTGATCTCTTATGTTTTTAATATTTTTCCCTTGGGTTCCCCAATTCCTTTGGTTTATAATATTAAACCCTTGGGTTTATTAGTTCTTTTGGTTTATAATATTAATAATCCCTTGTGTTTATTAATTACTTGATTTTAAAATATTGATTCTTATGGTTTATTAATTTCTTGGGTTTTTGAATTTTAAATATTTGTTCTTAGGGTTTCTTACTCTCTTCTGTTTTTAATATTGATCGCTTGGCCTTATTGATCCCTTAATTTTTCAGATTCTTTAAGATTTTAATATTATTCCTTTCATTTTATTAAATCTAAATATCGGGGTTTAAATATTGGTCCTAGAGTTTAATACTAATGCATGGTCCAATTTCGCATTATGAAAAACACTGACTCAATATGAAAATAAACCATGGGAAACAATTGTTAATTAGCAATAGCCATAGTCGATCAATGTCATCCATGATCAATGTCACATTTTGACAAATATTGTCTCAATATGAAAATCACCCATGGCCAACCATCGTCATAGTTGGTCCAATGCCACATTGTGGCAACAATTGTCTCAATTTTTAAATCAAGCATGGTAAACCATGTTTATTCCCCTCGGTTTATAATATTAATAATCATGTGACTTTATCAATGATTTTTATTTAAAAAATTGATTCCTAAGATTTATTAATCTCTTTATTAATCATGTGAGTTTCTCATTCATTTGCATTTAAAATATTTATTCATAACCTTTACTGATCTTTTTTGCTTTTTATATGTATCCCTTCGCCTTGTTGATCTCTTGTGCCTCAATATGAAAATCACCCATGGCCAACCATGGTCATAGTTGGTCCAACATCAGATTGTGACAACAATTGTCTCAATGATTAAATCAAGCTTGGTAAACCATGTTTATTCCCCTTGTTTTATAATATTAATAATCATGTGACTTTATCAATGATTTTTATTTAAAAAATTAATTCCTTAGATTTATTAATCTCTGTAGTAATCATGTGAGTTTCTCATTCATTTGCATTTAAAATATTTATTCCTAGCCTTTACTAATCTTTTTTGTTTTTTATATGTGTCCCTTCGCCTTGTTGATCTCTTATGTTTTTAATATTTTTCCCCTGGGTTCCCCAATTCCTTTGGTTTATAATATTAAACTCTTGGCTTTATTAGTTCTTTTGGTTTATTATATTAATAATCCCTTGTGTTTATTAATTAGTTGATTTTAAAATATTGATTCTTATTAATTATTTGATTTTAATTTATTGGGTTTTTGAATTTAAAATATTTATTCTTAGGCTTTGTTACTCTCTTGTGTTTTGAATATTGATCCGTTGGCGTTACTGATCCCTTATGTTTTTAATAATTTTCCCTTCAGTTCACCATTTCCTTTGGTTTATAATATTAAACCCTTGGGTTTATTATTTCTTTTGGTTTATTAATTTTATAATCCATCGGGTTTATTAATCTCTTGAGTTTAAAATATTAAATACTATGGTTTATTAAATTGTTAGGTTTTGGATTTAAACTATTAATTATTAGTGTTTATTACTATTAATTATTAGGGTTTATATATATATATATATATATATATATATATATATATATATATATATATATATATATATACCTAGATGTTTCTATCTCTTTGTGTATTAATTTTTATTTTGTCCTTTTTCATTTCGAATGCAGATATGGAAAATAATGATGGCAACTATTATAATGAAGCGATGGAAAATATTTCTAGACTGGTAATTTTTCTTTCTTATTTTCGAAATAAGCTCGATAGAAAACATGGCTTCCATCCTGCTTTTATTGATGAGTATCTTCGTGTGCTAGATGAAATGAAAATGAATGTAAAATACTTATTGCATGTGCACATGAGGGAGGTTGCGAGAAGAACAAGAAGGGATTGGTTGGAAAGAGTTACATATCATGATCATTATCCTGTTGATTTGAATTGGTGTTCCTTTTGTGGTCAATCTAGTTGTGTTCTCGAAGAGGCTATTTGATAAATGACCTTTGATGGAGAGTTTTGAGTCTATTTTTGTAGTGGGATATCTTTATATAAAGACAACAAAAAACATATGTTAATTTCAATGTTATTTTTTTGGCTTCACTGATGGCGGAATTGAATATCACTTTAGTTTATTAATTTATTCGGTTTATAATATTAACAATCAGTAAGGTTGGTTTATCACTTGCGGTTTATCATAATAATAATCATGTGACTTTAAAATTCCTCTCTATTTAAAATATTGGGTCATATTCTTTATTAAGCTATTGTGTTTTTAATATTGTTCCCTTCGCCTTATTGGTCCCTCGGGTTATTAATATTTTTTCTCTTGGATTCACCAATTCCTTTGGTTTCTAATATTAAACCCTTGGGTTATTAGTTCTTTTGGTTTATGGAAAACACTCACTCAATACGAAAATCAACCATGGGAAACCATTGTTAATTAGCGTTAGCCATAGTCGATCAATGTCATACATGATCAAATGTCACATTCTGACAATTATTGTCTCAATATGAAAATCACCCATGGCCAACCATGGTCTTAGTTGGTCCAACGTCGCATTGTGACAACAATTGTCTCAATGTTTAAATCAAGCATGGTAAACCATGTTTATTCCCTTCGGTTTATAATATTAATAATCATGTGACTTTACCAATGATTTTTATTTAAAAAATTGATTCCTAAGATTTATTAATTTCTTTATGAATCATGTGATTTTCTCATTCATTTGCATTTAAAATATTTATTCCTAGCCTTTGCTGATCTTTTTTGTTTTTTATAGGTATCCCTTGGCCTTGTTGATCTCTTATGTTTTTAATATTTTTCCCTTGGGTTCCTCAATTCCTTTGGTTTATAATATTAAACCCTTAGGTTTATTAGTTCTTTTGGTTTATAATATTAATAATCCCTTGTGTTTATTAACTACTTGATTTTAAAATATTGATTCTTATGGTTTATTATTTTCTTGGGTTTTTGAGTTTCAAATATTTATTCTTAGGGTTTGTTACTCTCTTGTGTTTTTAATATTGATCGGTTGGCCTTATTGATCCCTTAATTTTTCGGATTCTTTCGGTTCGTAATATTATTCTCTTCATTTTATTAAATCCAAATATTAGGGTTTAAATATTGGTACTAGAGTTTAATACTAATGCATGGTCCAATTTCACATTATGAAAAACGCTGACTCAATATGAAAATCAACCATGGGAAGCCATTGTTAATTAGCATTAGCCATAGTTGACCAATGTCATACATGATCAAATGTCACATTCTGACCAATGTTGTCTCAATATGAAAATCACCCATGGCCAACCATGGTAATAGTTGGTCCAACGTCACATTGTGACAACAATTGTCTCAATGTTTAAATCAAGCATGGTAAATCATGTTTATTCCCCTTGGTTTATAATATTAATAATCATGTGACTTTATCAATGATTTTTGTTTAAAAGATTGATTCCTAAGATTTATTTATCTCTTTATTAATCATGTGAGTTTCTCATTAATTTGCATTTAAAATATTTGTTCTTAGCCTTTACTGATCTTTTTTGTTTCTTATATGTATCCCTTTGCCTTGTTGATCTCTTATGTTTTTAATATTTTTCCCTTGGGTTCCCCAATTCCTTTGGTTTATAATAGTAAACCCTTGGGTTTATTAGTTTTTTGGGTTTATAATATTAATAATCCCTTGTGTTTATTAATTAGTTTATTTTAAAATATTGATTCTTATGGTTTATCAATTTCTTAGGTTTTTGAATTTAAAATATTTATTCTTAGGCTTTGTTACTCTCTTGTGTTTTTAATATTGATCTATTGGCCTTATTGATCCCTTATGTTTTTAATATTTCCCTTTGGTTCACTAATTCCTTTGTTTTATAATATTAAACCCTTGGGTTTATTATTTCTTTTGGTTTATTAAGTTTATAATCCATCGGGTTTATTAATGTCTTGAGTTTAAAATATTAAATACTATGGTTTATTAAATTCTTATGTTTTGGGTTTAAACTATTAATTATTAGGGTTTATTACTCTCTTGAGTTTAAAATATTAACTCTTAGGGTTTATTAATTTCTTGGTTTATAATATTAATATTTATCCCTTAGGTGTATAACATTTTTCCTTTGGGTTTACTAATATCATGGGTTTATAATATTAAATGTTTGTATTTATTAGTTCCTTACCTTTATAATTTTAATATTTCCTTTGGTTTATAATATTACTTATTTTGGTTTACAACATTAATAATTTGTTGAATTTTTTAATCTCCTGTGTTAAAAATATTATTTCTTAGGGTTTTTTAATTTCTTAGGTTTTTGAGTTTCAAATATTAATTATTAGGGTTTATTAATCTCTTGTGTTTATAATATTGATGAGTTGGCTTTATTCATCCCTTAGGTTTAAACTATTTATCCTTGGGCTCCGAGTTCCTTTGGTTTATAATATTAAAGCCTTGGGTTTACTTTGGTTTTATAATATTAATAACCCCCTAAATTTATTATTCTATTGAGTTAAAAATATTAATCTCTTTACTAATCATGTGATTTTCTCATGTATTTGCACTTAAAATATTTATTCCTAGTCTTTACTAATCTTTTTTGTTTTTTATATGTATCCTTTCACCTTGTTGATCTCTTATGTGTTTAATATTTTTCCCTTGGGTTCCCCAATTCCTTTGGTTTATAATATTAAACACTTTGGTTTATTAGTCTTTTTAGTTTATAATATTAATAATTCATTTTGTTTATTAATTAGTTGATTTTAAAATATTGATTCTTATGGTTTATTGATTTCTTAGGTTTTTGAATTTAAAATATTTATTCTTAGGCTTTGTTACTCTCTTTTGTTTTTAATATTGATCCGTTAGCCTTATTGATCCCTTATGTTTTTAATAATTTTCCCTTGAGTTCAAGGGTTCCTTTGGTTTATAATATTAAACCCTTTGTTTCTTATTTCTTTTGGTTTATATTATTAATAATCCGTCAGGTTTATTAATCTCTTGAGTTTAAAATATAAAATACTATGATTTATTAAATTCTTAGGTTTTGAGTTTAAACTATTAATTATTAGGGTATATTACTCTTTTAAGTTTAAAATATTAATTCTTAGAGTTTATTGATTTCTTGGTTTATAATACTAATATTTATCCCTTAGGTTTATAACATTTTTCCATTCGGTTTACTAATTTCATGGGTTTATAATATTAAATTCTTGTGTTTTAATTTCTAAGGTTTTTTATTTTTAAAATATTAATTATTAGGTTTTATTAATCTCTATTGTTTTTAATATTGCCCTTAGCCTTATTGATGCCTTAGGTTTTTAATATTTATCCCTTGGGTTCACCGATTCCTTTGGTTTATAATATTAAAGCCTTGGGTTTATTAGTTCTTTTTGTTTATAATGTTAATCATCTATTGGATTTATTAATCTCTTGAGTTTAAATTATTAATTCTTAGGATTTATTAATTTCTTAGATTTTTCAGTTTAAAATATTAATTCTTAGGGTTTATTAATCTCTATTGTTTTCAATATTTTTTTTCTGAATAAGACTAATTCTATTAAGAGGAGAAATATATGGTACAATCAAGCTTGCAAGCAAGCAAAGCAGAAAATGCCTCGGAGGCATAGGTGATAGGCTATCAACCTTGCTCCTGGATGAAAATCAGAGAATGAGAAAAAAGATAACACAAAAAGCAGAGAAGCAAGATCAGAACAGAGGTATCTACCCAGTGTGGGTGGATACTACTAAACGACATTTTTTCCCTTTTTTCTTGCTTACTTTGACCCAGCCAGTGGAAATTGGCTGAGCCATGACTAGTTGTAGACTATTCTGCCCAGGGGGCAGAATATCCTTATCAGAGTCCGAGGACGAAGATACGTGAGTGCATTTCTTAGAGATCGGCGGGGCAGAGGGATCCGTAGGACTGGCTGAAGGAACATCCAATGGAGACCCAACATGCTGCCCATCTGCTTTAATTTCCTCCTCATTCGAGCTGGAGGAAACAGAGTCATCCATGGGCGGGGGGGAGGAACACAGGGATTCTAGCTCTTGGATTTGGGCTTGCGATTCAGATTCTTCTTTTTGTCGTGGAACTGGGTATAGGCATTTTGGAGGTGCCCCGTTTGATGACAATGGCGGCATCGGTAGGCTGTATTTTCATAGTCCAAGGTTTGTGTACAGTGGAAATCCCCTATCTTGAGATTGATATGATCCGGCAACCCTTTGTTGATATCTATTTCCGCACATAATCTACCATAGGTGTAGAGGCCATTCTCCCTCCTTGAGGAATCTGTAGCGAGATAGCGTCCTAAGGTGTCTCCAATGGCTATGAAAACAGAGATGTGCCATAGATGCGCCGGAAGGTTCGGGAGCCTGACCCATATGGGAAGTTTGGTGATGACAGCTGTAGAAGGGTCGAAGTCTGGAAACCATCGAGTGTGAAAAATTCCAGCCGAACCCCAAAACTAAGGGCCTCCCGTTAAGGCTTTCTGGTAATCTTCATCTAAGTCAAAAGCCACAATGAAGAAGCCTTTCGAGCATAAGTAGATCTTGCTTTTATTAGTCTAGTTGGTATGAATCCACTGGTATAAATCTATTGTGCGAGGGAAAATACCATTAACTCTGCATATGATTGCGGATTCTGTAAATTGCTGGTAGTGATCGTCAATCACACGATGAGAGAGTTCGATGGAAGGTATTTCCTCCGATTGATCCACCAAAAATGGCTTAGAAGCCATAGTTAGTTGAGCATCTTTCGAAGAAGACTGAGGATGGGAAACACCTTTATGGACAGCATCTTTAAAAGAGAAAGGAGGAGCAGAGGAGGTCTGCCCAAAGGACCCTCTTCTTAGACGAGAAATGACCATAATAGAGGCATCTTTTTGAATACAGTAAAAGGAGAGGGGAAGGGGATCCTTTAGCTGTTTACCTTGATATAGCAATATCAGGAAAAAGGATGGGATCCCCAGCTGGAGTTCGAGTTTTAGCAAAAGATCCTCCACAAGATCAATAGCCCGCACCCAATGCATCATCGTTTTGCCAGAGACGAGTATTATTTGGATCTGAAAAGAAGGTGCTTCTTCTGGCAGAGCTGTCTGGTTCGAGAGACAAATCTGCTTCCGACAAGCAATGGAGGCAGAGTCTGAAGCCTCACCTGTGTGGATCGCAAGTTCTGCAGCAACCTCCGTCCAGCTACAAGCCATTGACCTGCTGTGGAGATGGGCAATCTCTAAAGCGGTTGAGCCATTAGAGAAAGCCACAGAAGTCCGAGCAACAAAAGGGTGGGTGGTAGCCCAGTGAGGAGGAAAGAGACCCCAATATTGGGCTTCATCTGAAATCCTTCTCCTTACTAAGAAGGCGGCCATTGCAGTTCTGCCAGAAGCGATAGCAAGATATGGACCCACACCGACAGCATCCGCCACTGTGCCGAGGAGAATCCAATGCTGGGATCTGCAGCCTTGCAAAGTTGGGTATGCAACAGAAAGTTTGACCATGCGGAGAACATCTAGAAGATTTGAGAAGTTACAAACCTCTTTATCGCAGAGGATTGTGTAGATAACATGGGTAGCAAGGGCTAGTCGAGACTCCAAGCGGGAGCAAGCTTGAGAAAGGCGAGAATCTGCAAGAAGCGTATAAAATTTACCTCTGCAAGCGCATGGAGGTATGTCAATAGCGGGAAGCCTTCATATGGGGTTTAGAATCTCCAGGTCGGAAAGAAACCTCCAGTCTTCAAAACGTGAGGGAGCGGCTAACCCAGAACCGCCGAGGAAGCCATTACAGAGAACCCTAGCAGATGCGCTTGCCATCGATTTTTTTTTTATTGTTTTTAATATTGATCCCTTAGGTTTATAATATTTATCTCTTAGGTTCGCTGATTCCTTTCGTTTATAATATTGAACCCTTGGGTTTATTAGTTCTTTTGGTTTATAATGTTAATAATCCCTTTGGTTTATTAATATCTTATGTTTAAAATACTGATTCTTATGGTTTATCAATGTATTAATTTTTTTAGTTTAAAATATTAATTTTTAGGGTTTATTAATCTCTTGTGTTTTTAATATTGATCCCTTATGTTTTTAATATTTATCATTTAGCTTCACCAATTCCTTTGGTTTATAATATGTTTTTATTATATGTTTTATTATCAAATAATATAATATTATATATTCTAATAGTTTATATTCTTATATATATATATATATATATAGTAATATTATTAATATATTATAAGTAAATATATAAAATATTTTGGTAGTTTTAATGATAAATATATAATATTAATTTTGGTAAAATACATGTGCTGGGTAGTGATCAGCCTATATCAACCACATTGGTGAATGTGGTTGTAAATCTATTTCATATAAGCTTATAGGCGTATATCAACCACATTGGTAAATGTGATTGTGCTAGTAAATATAGTATATTGTTAAATGAGAACCATATATATTTTATAAACAATTTTACAATATTCATTAACATTCTATTACGTATATTCTATCTCCTTGGAGGTTCTTATTTCTGCGATTCCTCGTCAGGGTGGAATTTGGAAAGGAGTTGTCTTTAGTGCGACTTTTTGAAGTTTCAGGTGCCGGAATCCGGTGAAAAATTTTGAGGTAAAATATTAGTTTTTGTTATTCAAACTGGTTTTTTAACTCTATATATGGATTCAACACCCTCAAAAACCTCTAAAGAACTTCGATTGTGCAAAGTTAGCGATCAAACTTCTCTTTTTAATAAATTCCTGCCGGAATTTAGAAAAATTACACCGTAAAAAGTCACCGTAAAAGCCTTCAAATGGCACTAAAGACTACTGGATTTGAAAATTGCAGTTTCTCCCATGCCAAAAATGCAACTTAACAGTTCATCCAGATCGTCAAAAATGCAACCCTAAACCTAACGACAAATCATCGTTCAGAAATCTCAAATTTCAGAAATCTCAAATTTGTAATTTACTGGAATTCCGACAGAGACAAAACGTTGATTATCCTGATGCAGTGCTGATACATGACACAGTCTGAGTTTCTTGGGATTCTTTTCAAGTATGGGACTCCATTAACTCATTTATATTGTTGTCTCCTCTGTCAATTAGAAAAAAGAACGCTGATTTTGAATCTGTTATTGGGACCAGAGATCCATACGAT
Source organism: Pinus albicaulis (assembly GCA_034641835.2). NCBI lineage: Eukaryota > Viridiplantae > Streptophyta > Pinopsida > Pinales > Pinaceae > Pinus > Pinus albicaulis. The sequence goes on from CM076584.1 coordinate 1,571,339,256, forward strand.
GACAACGTGCCCTAGCCAGTCTCACTGTTGACCTGAAAAAAGCATAATACATATTATAATACAAATTACACTTGAAAAAGACCAGGATCCATAACTTGTCGGCTAAGTGGCAGTCTCGGGCAGTGCTCGGCCGCGTTTTTCAAAGTCGCAGATTTCAATGATTGTAGTTTTACCATACTTATAGCTTTCAGTGCATGACATCGTTTAACTTTCATGGTTAAGTGAGTGTAGTCAACTCTCAGTTGATCTAGGGAATGGGTGCAGATGGCCGCTTCTTCGCTTGGAGCTTCGGACTCCATTGATCTAGGGAATGGGTGCAGATGGCCGCTTCTTCGCTTGGAGCTTCGGACTCCATTGGTTGTGCGTTGGGGATAAGTACAATCTAGCTTGTAATACTTTATTTTTATTATTATTATTATTTTTCATTGGTTGTGTGTTGTGTGTTGAGGATAAGTACAATCTAGTTTGTAATACTTTATTATTATTATTATTATTTTTCATTATGTGTTTGAATGAAATTTTTTTTATAATTAATTTAGGTTTAGTTTAGTTAATTAATGAATTTGAAAGTACTTTTTTTTTTATGAAGTCGTTTAGGACTGGGTGCTTTCTTCTTTAGTTTATACAAAAGGGGTTGCGATTTTGCACTATACTATTGCATGAATTTAGTCATTTTATTGATCATGACACTAAATTAATACAAGGTTAAATATCATTTGAATATTGTAGGTGGTGGCAAATGGAGATAAAAGAAGATTCAATAGGAGATTTCTATTAGATTGGTAGAGTTGGAGAGAAAAATTGATAGTATTGAGAAGACTCCATAGGAGATTTCTATTAGATTGGTAGAGTTGGAGAGAAAAATTAATAGTATTGAGAAGACTCAATAGGAGATTTATATTAGATTGGTAGAGTTGGAGACAAAAATTGTTCGTATTGATAGTAAACTGGCCATTCTAGCCGGTAGATTAACGAACATCTCCTTCTCCTAGGATGAGGGTAAGGACCATCTAGGATGGATGCTTCAGCCCAATAGTTGTTATGACTCACTAATTTTTTGTTTAGAAGGCTAGTAGTCTTTTTTGTCATCTCATATATATGTATGTCAAAATTTTAGGTTTGTATAAGTTTCTATTTACAAGATGTTCTAGAAAAACAAAATTTTAGCAACTACAATACTTCTCTAAACATATATTATTAGTCTCATTTTATCTTAAACACACTAATAATAATAAAAATTTGATATATATAACCCTTATTTAAAATAATAAAAATTCTTTGAAAAAAACTTATTTAAAATTTTAAAATTATAAATTTTATAAAAATAAACTTTTAAATTTATATATATAGATATATCCCTTTTCAAAGAATGCAACATAAATATATCCAACATAAAGTTACCTAGGATAAGTGATTGGAAATGAGATGAGATATCACATGTATAATTATAAAGATTGTGTTCATGAGATTTTAGTTACATATCAATCGAAGAGCCAGTGTGTATTTAAGTGAAGCTTATGTTGAATAAACTCTTTATTGTGCATGAAAAGAATGTATGTATGGTTGTAAAGAAGTATGAGGTTATATAAAATAATTATATAACATAGTATTAGTATAGTGTATTTAATGACGATGTGTATAAATAAAATGAATGGATATTAATATATTATTTGTAGAGTAGATAATATATTATTATAGCAGATCTATAAATAAAATGATTGGATAATTTATTAAATAATTATGTATTATATTATAATTAAATTGGATAATTTATTAAATAATTATGTATTATATTATAATAATTATAATAAATTAGTTTTTATTTTATATTAAATTATATTTTTGAAAAATTCAAGAATGGAAGGTAATTTATTACTTGGAAGAAAAATAAGAAATACATTATTTTTGGCGTTTAAGTCTAACTTTCAACAATCAAGAAGAGCTTTATGCCTTGCTAAAAGGAATTGATTTGGTTGAAATTCTGATCACTTGGAAATTGGTTATCATTCTAAACTCAAGCAACACTATAAGGCACTTGAATTTCGACACCTTCCTTCAGAGTTGATAATCCCAATACAAATGAATTGTGTTTTTGTTAGTATCTGTATAGAAAAATAATTCATATCATGTGCTACAATCCCTTAACGTGTTGGAATTTCTGAGAATTCCAGAACAAAACAGAGAGAATAATACTCTCCTCTTAACACAGAGAATTAAAACAAAAATTTTCTTCGCTGGGAGATAGAGTTTTACACTTTGAAAAACTTCTATTTCATTAACAAAAAACTGTTACAAAAACTTCCTTTGTTGAGGAAATACAAAAATTTAGACTGCTGCAAACACAGTGCTAAAAACACTTCACTGTCTCTCTGTCTAAAACACTCTCCTACTTTGTTTTAACACACTCTGTCTTCTTAACAAAATAGCCTTCGGGCTCAGTTTTTCAATAGTCTATTTTGTGTATAAAACAATACATTTTCATTGCATTAAGCCTTTTTTGGCTTTCACACTTTATATATGTCGCAACATATATTTCAAACATAAAAAAACTATATTAAAATTAAAAAATAAACTATTGTATTTCTATGGCCCATCGGGACCTATTACAAAAGTGCATGTGCATAATGATAAAACATATAAATCCAAAGGTTATATAACCTTTATGTTGCGCGATGTAAAAAATTAACAAAACCTCTGCAAATTCTTTCACAAACTCTTTCACCCTAGTGGAGCCCACCGAAATTCAAAACACATAAAACCAAACTGCAATAACAATTTCGCATTTCATTTTGGGGTGCTGATGTCAGGGTAAAATGTGATCCAAAAAGTTTCATAGGGTGCAGTTTAATGTGTTTTGGGTTTGAGATTGGGGTTCAGAAATTAGCTCAGAAAAAACCCGAAAACCTTATTAAATCTACTTCAATGAATCTTCGAGTCCGGTTTTGGCTTTGCGAACCGACCCAAATAAAAAGTTCGATAAAATAGAATGTTACAGCATGTCCCCCTGTGACGTGGTGAACTGTGGGACCACTAATCCCATGCTCCTGCTGACTTGGCGAGTGGGGATCGCCAGACTTCAAACTTAAAACGACTTCCCGCGTGCAAAACTCTGATTTCTATTATAAACTCTGTTTTCTAAACAAAAGCTCTGTTTTCTATTTTTAAACGGTGAACTCTGTTTTTTTTTTTTAATGTGAAAGGACCGTGAGCTTTCAAACTCCGAACTTGACTGTTCACAGAAATAGAAAGCGGCTCTGTGCCAGAAATATTCAATCACAAAATAGAAAGCGGCCAGAGTACAGGGGCAGTTGAAATTAACATTTCAACACTCTCCCTTAAGTTCAACTGCTGGGTTATCAGTCATACCCAAACATTTCCTTAAAAATTAAAATTTTTTTTGTCCCAAAGGGTTGGTCAAAATGTCTGCAAACTACTCTTGAGTTCTGCAATGTTCTAAAACAATTTCTCCATTGTTCACCAATTCCCTGATGTAGTGAAACTTAGTATCAATGTGTTTCGTTCTTTTATGAAACACATAATTCTTTGATAATGCAATAGCTGAGCTATTGTCACAATAAATCATTGTGCTTTTTGCTTGCTCTTGGCATAAACTTCTCAACATCCTCCTCATCCAAACTGCTTGACACGCTGCTATTGTAGCTGCCACGTACTCTGCCTCTGCTGTAGATAATGCTACAATAGGTTGTTTCTTAGAAGCCCATGAAATGGCTCCTAAACCCATGTGAAAAACATAACCATAAGTACTTTTCTAGTCATCTACACTTCGAGCCCAATCACTGTCAGTGTATCCAATTAACTCAGAATTTTTTGAAGTAGTATATAAAATACCATACCTTTTAGTTCCTTTAACATACCTCAAAATTGTTTTTGCTGCCTGCCAATATGCTTCTTTTGGACTCTCCATGAATCTAGAAATCAAACTAACAACATGCATAATATCCAACCTAGTTGCAGTCAAATACATGAGGCTGCCAACTATGCTCTTGTACAAACTAGGATCAAAATCCTTACTGCTGTCCTTTTTGATGAGTTTTAATCCCATCACTGTGGGAGTAATTGTTGCCTTGCAATCCTGCATGTTAAATCTTTCCAAAACTTCATTAACATATTTTTCTTGTGAGATAAAAATCCCATTTTCATTTTTCTCTACTTCTATTCCTCAGAAGTATTTCAACAAACCCATATCAATCATTTCAAATTCATATTTCATCAACGTTTTAAAATTTTCAACAAGGTAATCATTATTACATGTAAAGATCACATAATCAACATATAACACAACAACCAACATCTTACCATCTTTCTCCTTCATGTATAAGGTTGGTTCTCCCTCACATTTTTTAAAACCATTTTCTAGTAGATAGGAATCTATCCTATTGTACCATGCTCTTGGCACTTGTTTCAGCCCGTAAAGAGCTTTCTTCAATCTGCACAATTTGCGCTCTTGGCCTTTCTTCTCATAGCCTAGAGGTTGTTCAATATAAACCTCTTCCATTAACACTCTCTTTAGGAATGCTGACTTCACGTCCATTTGGTAAACTTTCCACTTGTTTTGTGCTACTATGGACAACACTTCTCTCACGGTTTCCATTCTTGCAACCGGTGCAAAATTTTCCTCATAATCTCTCCCATGTTGTTGCTTATACCCTTTGACAACAAGTCTGGCCTTGTGTCTCTCAATCTTGCCTTCAGCATTACTCTTGGTCTTGTAGACCCATTTAACTCCAATAACTTCTTTACCTTTTGGGAGTTCAACCAAATCCCATGTCTTGTTCCTCTCTATAGAATTAATCTCTTCATCCATAGCTTCTATGCATTTCCTATCTTTAATAGCTTCTTCAAAATCAATAGGATCATCAACATGACAATACAAAGCAAATAAAGAGTTCATACCTTCATTTTCTGCCTCTTGCACATAAATCTCATTTAAATTTCTGAACTTTGTTCCATTTTCATTTGGTGTACAAGTGCTTGAAGTAGCACTCGAATCTCCTCCTTGTGGTGTTGTTGGAGAAGCACTCCCATTTCTCCTCAAGGGTTTCCCTTTCTATCCTTGTGTTGGTGCTACTATTGAGGGATGTATTTCAGCCATATTTTCATCACTTTCATCATGAGACAAACATTTTTTAACATTCAGTGTTTTCTCAATGCTTCCATCCCACGCTTCCTCTTCAATGAATTGAACATCTCTGCTCACAATAAACTTCTTGGTGGATGGGTTATACAACCTATAAGCTTTGGATTCCTCACGGTATCCAATAAAAATACATTTTTCCCCCTTGCTATCCAACTTCTTCCTTAGCTGATCTGGAATGTGTGCATAAGCCACACAACCAAAAACTTTCATGTGGGTGACTCCTTGCTTTGTGCCACACCATGCCTCTTTCAGAACTCTGTTCATGACTTCTTTTGTTGGGCATCTATTCAATATATATGCTGCCCAATGTATATTTCTAGCCCAATAATCATTTGGCAAATGTTTTTCCTTTAGCATACTCCTTACCATATCCAGGATTGTCCCATTTTTCCTTTCGGCAACTCCATTTTGCTGTGGATTGTACCTTGCTGTAAATTGCTTATGAATCCCATTTTCTCTGCAAAAATGCATAAATTATTTAGAGATGTACTCACCTCCTCTATTATTTCTTAGGAATTTGATATGCAACCCACTTTGGTTCTCCACAAGTGCTTTAAAATTGCAGAATTTTTCAAACACTTCACTTTTATTTTTCAAAAAATAAACCCAAGTTTTTCTTGTAAAATCATCAATAAAATTTAACATATAGTGGTTTATTGCAAGTGATGGTGTTTTTGTTGGTCCACATAAATCTAAGTGGACAATTTCTAAGGGTGCCTTTGCCCTTGTGGTTTTCCTGGATGGAAAACTTTCTTTGTGTTGTTTACCCAAGATACAACCTTCACAAAGGCTGTTCGGTTTCTCTATCAATGGTAATCCTCTTACCATTCCTTTTCTATGTAACAAATTAAGACCTCCAAAGTTGAGATGTCCAAATCTCAAGTGCCATAACCAATTCTCATATTTTGTTTCTCTTTGGAAAGCCTCTTATGTCACTGCTGCTATTTCTTCTCCATTTTTCAAATCTACCCTGATCCTGAGAGGGAGCATTCTATTCCTTGTCATCTTCACTTAAGCAATGCATTGTTTGCTTGGTGTTTTATCCATGATGGTGCATACATCATCTTCAAAAACAGCATTGTACCCCTTTTGAACAAGCTTTCCAATACTTAAAAAGTTACATTTCATACCTGGCACATAATATATATCAGGGATACTCTTCTTTTCTCCTTTCTTTGCCAAGACATTTACTATGCATTTTCCAGTCACATAAATCTTACTATATGTTCCCAATGTGACTTGAGACTTCACATTCTCATCTAACATAGAAAACATGGCTATGTTTCCTGTCATATGGTTACTGCAACTTGAGTCTAGAAACCATAAATCTTCGCTCTTTTCCTCATCCATATTACATGCTGAAAACAATTTATCTTGGCTGATATTTTGTCTAGTGAAATTTTCACTGGGTCTATTACCCATATCATTCTGCATCTTCCTACATTCATTTGCATAATGCCCATATTTTTTACAATAATGACACTGGACATTGGATTTATCATACCTTTGTCCATGAGCATGTTTTTTTCCACTTTGCTGGCTGCTGCTTTGGCCTTGGTTCTGATTTTGATTGCTGCCCCTTCCTTGAGGATTTGTTGGACTGTTTATTCCACCTCTGTTTTGGCTTCTGCCTCTTCCTCTCTTGTTTCCTCTGCCTTGACCTCTTCCTCTCCCAAAGGACATCTGGGTCTTGAAGGCATGCTCCAAAGATGAGTTTTCATTTCTACCCAATATTTGTTCATGTGTCATCAGTGATGCATGAAGCTCATCAACTGAAAAGTTTGAGAGATCCTTTGTCTCTTCTATGGTGGTGACTATAACATCAAACTTTGAGGGTAGGTTGCTCAATAGTTTCTCCACAATCCTCCTTTCTTCAAGTGTCTCTCCATGAGACCTTGTCTATGTGACCATTCCAATCACATGTGTGAAGAATGAGTCTATGTTATCAGACTCCTTCATGCAGAGAGTCTCAAAATCTCTCCTCAGCAATTATAGTTTTGTTGTCTTCACTTTCTCCATGCCTTGATAGGCTATCTTGAGAGTTTCCCATGCTTCTTTGGATCTCTTAGCTGCTTCTATCCTTGGAAACACACTCTCATGTACTTCTTGATACAAATAGAAGAGGGCTTTAAAGTCCTTTCTATTATTGATCTTCAACAAGTCCTTCTCTGCTTGAGTTAAGTCTTGAGAGGCAAACAGGGCTCTCATGGTGATTGCCCAATAATCATAGTTTTTCCCATTAAATTGTGGGAGCTGAGCATTACCAATACTCATGCTAGTGCTGGCTCCTGCCATGCCTAACACTCTGAAATATGCTTCAAATACTTGACTGTGAATTTATAAACTAAACTGAATGTCTTCAAACAGTAACACAAAAATCTATCTTGAAAAATACCTTGAATTCTTTTGACTGAGCCTTCACTCTTCTGGAGAAGCTGATGCAACAAGAAATCCTTCCTTCAGCTTCTTTGAAACCTTCAAAGAGCCTGGACTAGCTCTGATACCATGTTGGAAATTCTGAGAATTCCAGAACAAAATAGAGAGAATAATACTCTCCTCTTAACACAGAGAATTGAAACAAAAATTTTCTTCACTGGGAGACAGAGTTTCACACTTTGAAAAAATTTTATTTCATTAACAAAGCACTGTTACAAAAACTTCCTCTGTTGAGGGATTACAAAAATTTAGACTACTACAAACATAGTGCTAAAAACACTTCACTGTCTCTCTGTCTAAAACACTCTGCTACTCTGTTTTAACACACTCTGTCTTCTTAACAAAATAGCCTTCGGGCTCAGTTTTTAAATACTCTGTTATGTGTATAAAACAATACACTTTTCATTGCATTAAGCCTATTCGGGCTTTCACACTTTATATATGTCGCAGCATATATTTCAAACATAAAACAACTATATTAAAAATAAAAACTAAACTATTGTATTTCTATGGCCCACTGGGGCCTATTACAAAAGCGCATGTGCATAATGTTAAAATATATAAATCCAAAGGTTTTATAACCTTTACGTTGCGCGATGTAAAACATTAAAAAGAAACTTAAACAAACTTATAAAAAAACCTCTGCAAATTCTTTCGCAAACTCTGTCACCCTAGTGAAGCCCACCTAAATCTAAAACACATAAAACCAAACTGCAATAACAATTTCGCATTTCATTTCGGGGTGCTGATGTCAGGGTAAAATGTGATCCGAAAAGTTTCATAGGGCGCAGTTTAATATGTTTCGGGTCCAAGATTGGGGTTTGGAAATCGGCTAAAAAAAACCCAAAAACCTTATTAAATCTGCTTCAATGAATCTTCGGGTCCGATTTTGGCTTTGCGAACCAGCCCAAATAAAAAGTCCGATCAAATAGAATGTTGTCGTGTGTCCTCTTGTGACGTGGTGAACTGTGGGACCACTACTCCCGTGCTCCTGCTGACTTGGCGAGTGGGGACCGCCTGACTTCAAACTTAAAATGACTTCCCGCATGCAAAACTCTGATTTCTATTGTAAACACTGTTTTCTAAACAAAAGCTCTGTTTTCTGTTTTAAAACTGTAAACTCTATTTTTTTTTTAATGTGAAAGGACCGTAAGCTTTCAAAATCCGAACTTGACTATTCACAGAAATAGAAATTGGCTCTGTGCTAGAAATCTTCAATCACAAAATAGAAATTGGCCAGAGTACAGGGGTAGTTGAAATTAACATTTCAACATGACACTTAATTTGATGCCCTTGTATTAGGTAGACTCATTGGAACCTTGAGCACGAATGGAATAGTCCATTTCCATGATGTCCGTTAACCTCCTCTATGACATCTGGATCTATTATTCACAACCGAGTGCAAGCTCGATGGGTTAGGTGGGTCATGTTGTAAACCTCCATAACATACTTCATGATAATTTCATTAATTTGGTTGATCATGAAATCAATTAGGATGATAGCTTCCTTGTGTAGAGGTCTTGTAACGATACGTAGCATTAGATATTTTGAGGTGGGAATTAATTCCTCTCGTAGATATCAACCCTTTTCACATGCAGACCGTTATTCCAATCACTCGTGTTATCTTATTTTACTTTGTGTGGGTTTGTAATAATGCAATGTTAGTTGGTTTTTAGGCGGATGTGTTTGTTTGCGCGTGGTGAAATGCAGAAGAGAATTCCACCATTGTCACTGCTATAGACATGAATTCTCCAAATATTCTAGTTTGGACCATTCATGTTTATGATGATTTCAATCCCCCAGCTCTATCAGATCAAGTGATCCTACTACAACTCCATCCACACTAATATCTTTGCAATTGGTCTCTATTATGGATATCTTGATTGACCATAGGTAACTGGTCCATTGCATGGAGGAACAAATTGACGGGTTTTGTCAAAAATTGGATGCAACTACGGTACTGGTCATTTAATCACCCACCTCCTTTATGAATTTTTATTTTCCTTTTCTTTTATTTTTCTCAATTTAAATTGTGATCCCTTCTCTCGAAAACGTAGCAATACTAGAAGTCCTCTAAGGCTTCCAAATTATGTAATCATTCTATTAATTCCAAATTTTATTTAATCATTCACGTCTTCTTCTCCATTTACACTTTCAGGGCCCATCTATCATTTAGTAAAAATTTAATTTAGCAAATACGATAAGGATGTTCCATGTAATGTCTATTTAGAGGACACCTAGTAATTCTAGCATTTATGGCCTTAGAATGTAATATTGCTATTAATATACCACATATTTTGATAATGATATTTACTATTCAATGTTATGTATATTATAAAATATTAAAACTAATTAAAGAAAAATCTAATTTAAATAATATATTATAACTTATTTTATAAGAGGCGAAGATTTAGATGTAGAGAATAAAGTTTGATTTCTTATAATTATTTAGGATTGCATGTAACCTTGGATACACCAACCCTAAAAATAATTATACTTTAGGTGTCTTCTCTTAGCTGCTATGGTATCTCGAACCTGAGTCTCCATAAAAAAAATGACCCTTTGAAACAAATAACACTAACGAGATGTTAGTGTAAAAGATAGAGGTTTGATTAGAAGAAATAGAAAAATAAAACAAAGAAAATAAACATCAAATCCAATAATATATGGAAAAAAATAGTAACCTTAGGTACAAAATAAAAAATAGAAGAAAAGGTTACTAACAATTAGTCCCTTGTAGTCTAGAACATATATTGGATATCAAATCCATCAAAAAGGAAATCAATAAGTTCATAGAGTTATACCATGAGTGTATGAAAAAGAGTTGGGAAATTTATACTTTTTGATATAAAGAAAAGATAGATGAGAACACACTAGGAATTGTCTAGGAAGATCTAAAAATTATATCACAAATTGAAACAATTTGTTTGATAGGATTAAAAAGGCCTTGAAAAATATTCAAACATAAAGGTAATTTGATTCATGTTAAAGTATGCTCTAATGACCATAAATATGCCCCATACTTAGTAAACTATTTGAGCTTAAATGGTTAGGAATATTTATAATGAAGAATACAATCTAGAAGACCAACTTCATTCTAGAATATGAAGCTAAATTAAGGAAGAAAGTTCAAAAGTGAAGTCCAGATGGAAGAAAAATGGACAATAATTAGAAATTGAAAACCTATTATTAAGGATAAAGGCTAAAAAATTAATAATAAATAGGAATTTTGGACACTTGGGTTCCTCTGTTGAAAGAGTTGTGGATTTCCATGATGTAAAGGTTCTATATTAAGTTCGACCCTAAGTGAAATTGATATTATGTTTTTGGTTAAAACTTGAGAGAATGAAGAATATAAGACCCCTCACATATAAGGATTTATATTGTAGTTAATATGGAATAACATATACTATTGTAGATGGGTTGGACCCATAGCCTGTTACATAAAAGTAAACATATGGCCGAAGATTTTATATCTTAATGCTCAGAAAATTTATATATTAATTTTTTATTTCATGCCTATTAATTCTACCTTTTATAATAAACACAATTTAGATCGAAATTGTCCATACCATTATGATTATGTCCGTTTTAGCATAAATATATGAAATTATTTTGGAAAAGAAAACTGGCATATGACTAGAAAGCCACATAAAATTATTTAAATACTAGGTCATATTCGCAAGATGTCATTTAACTATGGACCACCTCTTTATGCTTATGATCATTGTGGAGGATTTTTGCAATAATAAAATCAATCTTCTTTGTTTTTTTATTGAATTTAGAAACATTTCGACATAGTGTTGAGGAATAACTTTTAAAATGTGCTAGAAGAGATAACCTATCGTGGTAAGGTGGTACAGTATCGTTATTTCCAATTTTAGAGACACTAAGGGTTATTAGAAAGAAATTAATTATAATATCTAAATCAATCAAGGTTGTTCCCTTACCCTATTATGAATATAATATATATAAAATAATATGAATAATTTAAACAATAAAAACAATAAACAATGATTAAATAAATAGTAATTAGTTAATGAAGGGGTATTTCCCTAAGGACGTGACCATTGGTGAAGAGGTACATGCCTTGGGTATATTGTTAGGATATTCCGACACATAGGAAATAGTTAAGTATAACTTGGTCTAGTGTAGAGTTTGGTAAAGTGTGTTTCTTTACTATGTACATTTGTAACTTATAATCCGACTGTCACAATTTGTAGTGATCTGACGATTCACTCTCTCCTCGGTATTAACAACACTTGATCTATGGCTTAACACACGATTAGTCCATGATCTCTATTTAAAGAGCATGGAGGGTCATTTTTTTCTGTAATCATTTATAAGAGAAACATATGTAACTTTTCTTTTTACATTAATAAATTGCCTGAAGTGGCCGCGTTGGCTCAGGCCGTGGACTGTTCCCCTCTTCGAGGGTTTTAACCATGTGATATACTGGTGTACTGATTCGTGATCTATTTGTGAGCGGTGAGGTTTTTTTTTTTTTATCTAAGGAACTTGCCCTGTCAATTGCTACATGGTATCAGAGCTATTTTAAGGGCCACATCCGTTGTTGATCCAAATCTGAAGACGGTTTGACTGCATGAGAGTGTCGTTTTCTAGATCTACTGTTTCAGAACTGGAGAATTTCTCTGTTGTTTCCGAAGCATCTATTACAGTGAGAAACCCCTTTTGTTTCATGCAAAAATGTTTTCGGTTGCCCAAGTTATGTCATTTTAGATTTGTAGGTATAAAGTATCTGTTTAGCAGTTATATTTATTAATCATTTTGTTTATTTCGGTTCCCTGTGTTTATTTCAACTTATATTTTTTTATTGCCGGATCTATACCCTCTTCTCTGCGTATTCTCTTTTCTCTGTGCTATGTACGATCTTGGTAAATTATAATCAGGAAGACAATATTTTTTTTGCTACGTATGCTCTTTCCCTGCATCTTTGTGCGATCTCGGGAAATCAGAAATAGTGAAAAAATAGATAGTTGCTGATAAGGCTAACCAAAAAGCTAATGTTCTGCCATAAGGCTTGCATTTATTTTATTTTATTTTCTCGGTTTTTTGTGCAGGAAAAATCACGCACACCGAAGATTATTAAAAAAAAAACCCCTTCCTCCTTTCAAAGAATTACAGAATCCTTTTACTAGCTCACTCGGTGAGAAGTTAGTTTATGAGAATAGAGGTATTGGGTTCAAGTCTCTTTCTCACGCTTCTTTTTCTAAAAAGGTTTTTGTTAAAGGGGCAGGAATTTTTTTTTTAAAGTAGAACTTCATCATCAAATTTCAACCATTCCCGTAACTATTCGACATGTACAACTCAATTTTTTCAACAAGGAATAAATTCTTCATCCAAAAGTCATTTTTCGAGATGTTTTTTTTAATCGGCCTAGTTTTTCGAGACCTTTCCATTGGAGCAGTTCATTTTAGCTATTTTCAGATTCAGTTTAAAAAAAAAAAATGGAAAGTGCATGCCTGGTTATTCTTAACAACACCAATTATTTCCAATGGCTACCTCACATGGTAGATTTACTTAGAAGTAAAGGGATTTATAGAATAGACATAGGACAAGAAATTAAACCTTCCAATGAAAATAAAGCCACTAATTGGGAAAATAAACAAGATCAAGCATGAGGGTTGATAGGAATGCCCATTGCTCAAGATCTTCAATTTCATATCCTTGACATTGACACCCCTAATGAAGCCCTAAAAAAGCTAAATATTGTTTTTGGCATTCAAAATCAAATCAGGGCCCACCATCTTGAAAATGAGTTGCTTACTTTGGACCCCAATAATTTCTTCTCTATTGAATATTTTTTGTCCAAATTCAAGACCCTTAGACTTCTTTTAGAAGGTTGTAAGGTCAAAAAGAAGATGGTAGCCTCATCCATTCTATTCTTGCTAAGCTTGGCCCTGGATACTTTGTATTTGTTTCCACCTTCCATTCCACTAGAGAAGCCATCATTTCTTCAGGAACCGCCTACAAGAACCTGTATTTTTATGCCTTTTGTGATTCTTTGATCAAAGAACAAGAACAACTCTTACAGCTTAGTCTTATCACTTTTGGGAACACTTATAAGAAAGCCTTAGCCACCCAACAGCAACCATATCAAAATAATCCCAAGAAGAAGTATCCTAAAAAGTATGGTCCTAAACAAAACAAGGGTCCTAAGAAATTTTAGCCGCAAACTCAAAAAGAAACTCACTAAACTGATAAGGCAACTAAAAAAGAAGAAGAAGAAAACAGATAGACATTGTAACTTTTGTAATTGTGATGGCCATATAGAGTCCAAATTTTTTAAGAATATGGAAGCCTTAGAAGCACCCAAGAAGAAGCACAACATCAATTTGGAGAACTCTTCACCTTCATCTTCAGGAATGGTACTTTCTGCTTGTGGTTGTCAAGCATCTCGTTATGCATTAAATGTATCTTCTTCTTCTTATTCTGATGAGTGACTCATTGATTCTGGAGCCTCTTACCAGATGGCGAAAAATAAATCCATGCTTTCTTCTTTAAATGATTGTAACACCAAGCATATTTATGTTACTGATGATAGATCTCTTAGTGTTGTAGGATCTGGAACCATTCATCTAGATTATGGTAAGCTTAATGATGTACTATGTGTTCCTACCTTGTCATGCAACCTTCTATTTGTTTATCAGATAACTCATTTAGGTGAAGGGAAAATAGTTGAATTCTCACCTCATGATGTTGTAATCAAGGACCTCAAAGATCCTAGACATATTTTAGCTACTGGCATTGTTGATGATTCCACAAGGTTCTTTAAGTTTGACAACTTTGGGTCATCATGTCTTCCCTCCGTTTTTGTTGCTCATAATGATGAAGTGAGAAAACTTTGGCATGAGTGATTTGGTCACTTAAACTATGGCTCCCTTCAAACTCTATGTAAATAAAATATGGTGACATGTCTTCCTATGTTATCTTGACGAGATGGTGTTTGCTCTGGATGTGTACTCGGAAAACATCATTGGGATAGTTTTGACAAATGTGCCTCTTGGCACGCTTCAACCCCTTTGTAACTTGTGCACAGTGATTTATGTGGTCCACTTTCTATTGTTTCTTTCTCTAGTTGCAAGTACTTATCTTTCATTGATGATTTTTCTAGACGCACTTGGGTATACTTCTTAAAAATCAAGAGTGAATTTTTTAACATGTTCTTAGTCTTTAAGGCCTTTGTTGAGAAACAATACGGACATCAAATTCTTAAGTTAAGATCAAACAATGGAGGAGAATATGTTAATAAAAAAATTATCAACTTTTTCATTGAGCATGGCATTCAATTACAACATATTGTTCCATATACTCCACAACAAAATGGTGTAGATGAAAGGAAGAATCACACCTTAAACGAAATGGCTAATTGTATGCTTCAATCTAAAGGACTTAGTGTCAATTTTTGGGCAGAAGTAACTAACTGTGAAATTTACATAGTAAATTTCACTCCTACTAAGGTTTTAAAGAATATAACTCTAGAAGAAGCTTGGAGCTCAATCAAACCAGATGTAACTTACTTTCGTGTTTTTGGAAGTGATCCTTGGGCCCATATTCTAGATGCGAAACATAAAGCCTTAGAACATAAGAGTGAAAAATGCATTTTTGTTGGATATTCCAAAGATGTCAAAGGATATAGAATTATTCAACCAAAATCCAAAAATATAATCATTCGAAGATAGGTAAAATTTGATGAAAATATATCAGCCTGCGAGCCTAGTTTGGAGGGTGTGCCACCTTTTGCCTCCAAGGCTGATTCGACATATGTGCCACCTCTCTCTATCTCTTCTATTTTTTATAGTGTTCCTTCTAGTTCAGATGATGACAGCGAGGATGAAAATCCTCCTCCACCTCTTGAAGAAATTCCTTCTGCTCCACAACTTCCAAGATGGGTCCGCTCTACTCGGGATGTAGCAGGTTCTCTTACAGGTGACCCTACAGACCAACGTCGTACATGTTCTCAGTTTGAAAGAGCCTCTTCCTTATTGGCTCAAGTTCCAGAAAATACTGATCCAGACACCTTTGAAGAAGCTTCTGGTCATCCAAATTGGGATGAAGCTATGAATGAATAATATTGTTTCTTATTGGAAAATGATACTTGGGATCTTGTTCCTCTTCCAAAAGGAGGAAAACTTTTCAGATGCAGATGTGTTTACAAAACAAAGTTTGGACCAAATGGAAAAGTCGATAGACATAAATCTCATCTTGTTGCTAAAGGATTTTCACAAGTTGAAGGCATTGAATATACTAAAACCTTCTTCGATGTTGCCAAAATGAATTCTATCGACCTCGTTCTTTCCCTTGTTGCCTCGTTTAAATGGGAAGTCCATCATATGGATGTTAATTCTGCCTTCTTACATGGATATTTTCATGAAGAAATCTGCATGGAATAACCCCATGGCTTTATCCAAAATTACTCTACCCATGTTTGTCGCCTTGGGAAGTCTCTCTATTGTCTCAAACAAGCTCCTTGGGCTTCGTATGCCAAAATGGATAGATTTCTATCAAATAATAGCTTTTCTAGGTGTCATTCTGACAACATTGTTTACACCAAGAAAGTGGGTAAGTCCTTCACCATCCTTGTTCTTTATGTTGATGATCTTATCCCTACTAGTAGTGATCCCAACCATTTAAACCATGTGAAGTCTAGCCTCAAAAAGAAGTTTGAAATGACAGACTTGCAACACTTGCATTATTTCCTTGGTCTTCAAGTCTTGCAATCCAAAGAAAGTATTTCCCTCTACGAGTCCAAGTATTCTTGTGATCTTCTACACCACTTTCACATGGAAGACTGTAAGCCAACCCCTTCTCCCTTTCATTCCGGAGTCAAGCTTTCAGTCACTTGTACTACCTGTGAAGTTGATGCTACCTTATACCATCAAATTGTTGGTAAACGTCTGTATCTAACCCATACCCATCCTGACCTTTCCTTTTTCATTGGTCTTATTGCTCAGTTTATGTACCAACCTCATGAAAGTCACTGTAAAGAATCTAAAAGAGTACTTTGATATATTCGAGGTATAGTTCAGTTCGAGATTCATTACAATATAGGAGCATCTCCATTGTTGATTAGTTTCATTGATTCAGATTGAGCTGGTGACCCTGATGATCGAAAGTCTACTGCAAGATATGTATTCACTCCTTGTTCAGGACCTATTACATGGTTTTGTAAGAAAAAAAGTGCCATCTCTCTTTCTTCAGCAGAAGCAGAGTATCGTTTTGCAGTTGAAGCCAACAAGAAATCCATGTGGCTTCGTTAGATGTTGTCTGAATTTGGTCTTCATTAGCAACATCCAACAACACTTTGGTGTGATAATCAGAGTGCCATTCAACTATATAAAGATCCAGTTCAACATCAGCGTATGAAACACATTGAGCTCCACATACACTTCATTAGAAAGCTCATTCAAGATCGTGTTATTGAAGTGCAGTATAGTCCAACAAATGATCAAGTAGCTGATATATTTACAAAGGCTCTCATAGAAGCAAAGTTTACCAAACTTCGATCCATGCTTTTATTTTAGGAAGTTATCATTAAGGGGGAGATAGGCTCTAATGCTTCCTTCCTTCTCCTATTATGTCACCTTTGTAAATCCTTCAATCCTATCCCAAGTTGTTCTTAAAAGGGGATGTTAGGATATTTCGACACATAGGAAATAGGCTCCTTTTGTGTCGCCTTTATAACTCCTTCAATCCTATCCCAAGTTATTCTTAAGGGGGGATGTTAGGATATTCCGACACACAGGAAATAGTTAAGTATAACTTGGTCTAGTGTAGAGTTAGGTAAAGTGTGTTTCTTTACTATGTACATTTGTAACTTATAATCCAATAGTCATGATTTGTAGTGATCTGAAATTTCACTCTCTCCTCGGTATTAATGACACTTGATCCATGGCTTGACACCCGATTGGTCCATGATCTCAATTTAAAGAGCATGGACGGTCATTTTCCGATAACCATTTATGAGAGAAACATATGTAAGTTTTCTTTTTATATTAATAAATTTCTTGAAGTGGCCACGTTGACTCAAGCCATGGACTATTTCCCTCTTCGAGGGTTTTAACCACGTGATATACTAGTGTACTAATTTTTGATCTGCTTGTGAGTGGTGACCTTTCGTTTTTTATCTAAGGAACTTACCGTGTCAATTTATACATACATAAGGATACTCTCATTCTCATTTGTAATCATCTCATATCAATTTATTTTATATCCTATTCAATATACAATTACTTACCCTACAATGTATGTTTTTGTCTTCGAATTATTTTTAAGATTATTCCATTGGGTATATGAACTTTGTTCGTTACATTCGTATCATAGCCATGTTGGTAGATCCCATCCTTTGGCCATCAACATGTCCTCAACCTTGTTTTCGTTGTAATTGAATCTTTTCACTACACAAATTTTTAGAGATTCTCCATTTTATAGGTATTTCATTGGCCATTTAAAAAGTAAAAAAAAAAATCCTTTAAAAAATAATAAGAAAGATAAATTATATATAAAAAATCGAAAGAAAGGGAAAAAAATACATCATTAAAAAATAACAACAACAACAACAATAATAATAATAATAATAATTTAAAAAATAAAAAATAAAATAAATAAGTAAATAGTAAATAACACAAACAAAAAAATAAACGATCGAGGTGCTCAACCGACAGAAAGAAATCCGTGTCGTGGAAATTTGGCACGCGCTCCCAATCCAAGCCATTAAGAAAGTTAATAAAGGCCTGTCAGGAAAGACCAACGAACTGTGCGAACAGCCAGATCCGAATAATGGTGAAGAGTGGCCAGGCTGGTTTGACAGCTCACAGAAAGCAAGTTTCCGCAAAGGTAAGAGTGCTCCCTCCACTACTCCATTCATTCATGCATGGTCTAATGCATGCAATTGTCTGGAGGCGGCAGAGGAGAAGGCACAGCAGCTACCTTTCGAACACTCTTACGATCTTGTCCGGGTATGTTTCTGTCATTTTACTTGCTATTATGAAGCCTATTGCAAAAGATTTGTTTAGTCTTCAGTATAATCAAGATAGGATGGGTTTGAGGAAAATCTTGTATTCAGTAACCCCTGCAATTCAACCCGTCCCACTGTGCTTTCGAGACCCTTGCAATTTGTTGGTTCTGACCATATTCCCTGTATGCCCACAAGGCCGTGTAAACCCAACGATAGTGTCCGCAATTTTATGCTATCACGGGAATTTAGGATAGTTTCATGGCTTTCCTTTAAACATCATGCTTACTCGAACTGAGAATTGTATCAATTGCCTTCGCTATCAATTCAGTCAAGTCTAGTGCAGGAATAGGTTAGATAACATTCAAATGACACAAAAGTTTCATCTGGCTAAGATTCAATGCATTGCGCACTGGCATCATTCTCATAGTCTGACTCCTAACCCTCACATTTCTCATCCTCTGTTTACTCTGCATTCCGGTCCTATACCTCCTCATACTGTGGTTGCCTACAGTGGCAAGTAGTTCACTCATCATAATGATATTTCGAATCTTAATTTTAGGATTTGCCTTCTGTACCCTACCCAGAGGTCCATGACCCAAGCAATTGGTCCATATTACCGGCTACACAGTATACCCATATGGGTTGGGCTCCATTGTTTGTCTTTAAATCATGACATCAATGTCCAAAGGTGGCGCATAGACTATACCCAACTAACTTCTTATGTCGTTGCTATTCGATTTGGTCTGTCAGTGTTTGTTTATAGGAACTCTTCAGAAATGGGAAAACGTCGTGCAAGGATTGAAGTAGTCAAAGGAAAATAGCCAGTTCAACCAGAGCCAGCCCCTGTGAAACGAGGACGCAAAACAAATCAAGAGCATTTGGAAACGTTAGCAGCCACTTATGTAATGGGAAATTCCTCCAACGTAAGGCAAGACATTCGGGGATGGGAAAGAGAAATCCAAACTGAGCCTGAGGATAATGAGACAGCAGCAGAAATTTTAGATTTTATTATAGATCCAGGCAACACTAGAGGCCGCCTCACTCTATTCGACCAGACTATCCACACATATTGGATAGTGAAATGTCTGATAGCGAAAGCTATTCAGAGCTTTCATCCTGTTCTAGCTCAGGTGGAACCAGCAAAGCCAGGAACTAGCCTTCAGGCTCAACTTCAGGAAATCCAGGACCAGCTCCAGCACATCAAGATAACACAATATCAGACAGCAGATCGAGTAAGTAGAATGGATGATAAAGTAGGCCGGATGGAAAAGCTCCTCCAACAGCGTCTTCAATAGCTCCAACAAGCAGAGATGCCCGGGTCCAATGCTAAAGACCCAGCACCAGTCTCCTCATCAGATGCATAATAGTTTTGTCTTTTATAAATTTTGATGCTTTTGCTTTTCTAAACTTTGATGCTTTTGCTATTTAGACATGATCTTTCCTTATGTTCTAGGAATGCAAACACTGTAGCAATAGGACAGATAGCACATGCGAGGTTTAGACGAATGAAACAATTTCAGTTCTGGAATGCTTATCATGCATTTAGATGGCCAACAAACCTGGTTTCCTGCCGGCAGGTTGAGGCTAAATCTGACTTTTATAATATGTAGCCTGTCTTTTACATATAAATAGAAAATGGAATGGACCCACCGAATTTACAAAAAAAAAAAAAAAACCACTTACCTCACAATTTACCTGTTGGCTGGTCGCACAACACTACCACCCGAGCTGCCACAAATCCATGCCGAAAGTCACCCATTAACACTGCATTTGCCACGCCGCCTTGGTTTTCGTTGTCCAAACTGCAACCACTACTTGAAACCATTGCAATAGTCGTTCCTCACTACCAACCTTCTGCACTAGAGTCAGTGGCTCACTGTCCAAGCCTTCTCCTTGTCGCCCAACGTTCAAACAACAACCGCCAAAACACCACGATTTCCTCCACAGAATAGTGACGCTTCCCTCATCGATTTAGCATATAGTTATCATTACCGCGGCTAAAGGCCAACGATATCGGGTCACTTTTTCCGCCCTTGACTATCCAATCAAGTTGTGGCCTCTGCTGCACAGTGAACACGTTGATTAGCAGAATTCGATGGTTATCTTCCAGTTATCCTCCAGAGTGTTCCCACTATCTTTCTCTAGTTATTTGTCACTACCTACTAACAGAACTGATGTTCCGCATCCGTAACGATGTTCCACATTTTTATTTCACCACACTTGTTCTTCTATCGACCATTTGTTGACTATATACTGCCAACCGAACGTTTCCTATTACGATGTTCAATCGTTGTCTCCCCTCTTTGATTTCCTGTTCCCAGCAATACGAAGCGTCGTTTAAGATCACGAGAAAAAATGGTTTACTTAAGTTATAGTGGCATGGTTGAGTTATAGTGGAATCATTATATAACATATAAGATATAGTCATATTATATAGTTACAAACTATATACATGATTTAATTAAAAAAAAAGAGAGGAGTAATTAGGTATAAAAAAAATTATATTGAAGAAACAATTATTAAAAAGGTGAAAAAAAAGAGTTAAATTAAAAAAGGGAAATCTTTTATCAAAGTCAATCATTTAAAAAAAAAAAAAAGAAGATAAAAGAGAATTAAGTCTAATTCGAACAAAGAAACTACGGATTCCATACAAAACTCTATATTTTGGAATAGATGTCCATTTTGTTGAACAAAAGATCAATATTTATCGATTTTTAAAAATTGCACAATGCCTTGTCCAAAATGTCGAAGATTGTTTACTTTGGAAGAATACAAGGTAATGCCCAAAAACAAATTAAAAGATTAAAAGAAAAAGTCACATAAGTTCAAAAAAAGAACCAAACATCAGAAAATAAATATAAAAATATTGAAGACAGGTTTTATAATAAGTCAAAAGAAAAAGACAAGGAAGCTTTTTGCCTAAGGGACCATAATACAAAATTACTTGAACAAGTTAAGAAATCTAAGGTTAAGAAACAGAGACTAAAACAAGAAAAATAAAGTTCTGACGAGAAGCACAATGCAAGTCTATGAGAGAAGGAAGAGAAACATTTATGCTTAAAGAACCTTAATAAAAAATTATTAGAACAAATCAAAAGTATAAAATATAAAGAGAAGGATATCAAAGACAAAGTCAACAATTTGGAAAACGAATAGATTTTATGCTTAAATAATCATAACCAATCACTTCTTATGCAAATAAAGAAACTAAAAAGTGAAAATAATTCACTAAATGACAAGTTAGAACAACTTCAATATGAAACATTGAAGTCATTAGAGGAAATTTTAGGCTAAAAGTGGTATGCCAAGGAAAAATAATAATATAATTGTTAAAATAATAAAATAAGAGTTATGAATTTTGGAGGGTAAAGAAGAAAACTACCCGTTTAATTGTATTTTGGGCTTATCTCCTTGTAAGCTTACTCAAATTTCATGTGTAGACACTTGAAATTTGAGTAAGCCTACAAGGATATAAGTAAAAAATACAATTAAAAATGTGGTTATTTTTATTTTCCCTTCAAAATATTTACACGAACATCTTTTTAAATTTAAAGGATTTTGATTGGTTTACATATTATGACATAGAAATTACGTGAAAATTTCATGGGCACTTTTAGGCTGAAATTTCCTCTAATGCTCCAATCGTTTCAGTCCAAGTTGAAAATAAAAGAATAAATACTGATCCAGTCAATATCATAACTCAAGAAGAAGATAAATCTATTGAAGTTAAAACTAGTTCAGATATGGAAGTTCAAATAATGGAAATTCCAAGTGATGATTCAATCATCAATTCAAGAACAATAGTACCTGAAGTAAGTCAGGAAATCTCCACAAACAAATTAGGGAAGGATCAAATTGCAAGAGCTCCTTATAGACATTTGCATAACAAGAGCATACAACTAAGTCTGTGTACATATTTGAATTATTTAGAACAAAAACAAAATATTTATGTTCCAAGGAATACCGAAGCTTTCCTAATCCAGTCCTATGATAAAAATCCGGTACAAAATTCCAGTGATGAAAAGATTTTAGAGAAGGTTAATCTAAGATGGTCTGATCCATTCTCAATCTGATAGTTATATTTATCACTAAAAGGATCATATTGTCTTCTATCAACGAAGATAACAATTGTGATACAAGAATGCATTCAAAACAAAAAAATAGAACAAGCCTTTTTATTAGTAAGCTTTGAGGACAAATCTTTTTGAAGAGGAAGGAAATATTATGAATAAAATATTTATAAAATAATAGAAAGAATGAAAAAAATGAAAACATTAAATAAATTTTAAATAACTAGTAATTAGTTAACAAAGGGGTATATCCCTAAGGACATGACCATTGGTGAAGAGGTGGATGCCTAGGGTATATAAGAGGTCCCTCATTTTCATTTGTAATCACCTCATATCAATTTATTGTATATACTATTCAATATACAATTACTTTTCCTACAATGGATGTTTTTGTCTTTAGAGTATTTGAATATTATTCCACTCTCTATACCAAATTTGTTCGTTACATACCCTTTTTGACATACATATTGATAATTAGAAAATTGGTTAGAAAATGCATGTTGTGTTATCTAAACTCTCTCTAGTATAGTCATTATCCTTATTCTTTATGTCAATTATATTTTTCTTATGTCAAGGAGTCCTTATGACCTTGATAACCAAGTAAGAATCGTCAAGGACATATAATTCAATGCAATTATGATAGTGAACACATGGAAAACATATATTACGATAATTTAATCCAAAAAGATCACCTATAAAACATGAAAACAAAAAATTGGAGAAGGAGTATTCATTAAATTATCTCAAAAAATGATATTCATTATAGGCTCAATTGGAACTATACAACATTGAGAAAGAGAAAAATGGAGGGTGGAAAGCTTATTATGGTCTTGAAGACAATTGAAAATTAGTTGACCTTTGGATATGGGATAAGAAATTAAACTCGACTTTAAGAGTCTCATCATTGTTGTTATCTTATATGGATGTAGAGTTTGGTGATAGGGCATCTCTATAGAATTTTGGATAAAGGTAGAGAAAATCTAAAAGAATTTATAGATTATAATCTCAAAATTAAAGGCAATACACCCTATCTTATCTTCCTCATTGAATCCAACCTTTTCTGGCATTGAGAACATGGCCATGAGGAGGTACCTAATGTACAAGAAAAATATAAACAAAATGGAAGGAAAGAATCTCCCCAAAATTGCTTCAAACTCTAGCCAAAACCATGTATGCCTAGAGTACGGTTGGTATAAGGATGTCAAGACTCAAATAAATAATTGAAGAATAAAAGAAGAATAAAATATTATAAATATTATTATATCTACATTTGAGGAGAATATATGGTGTGATAAAAAAATTAGAAGCTAACAAAAAAATAAGATACTATAAGGAAGTGGTCAACCTTAATTTAGAAATTCAAAAGTATCACCTTGTTTTGTTTAGCATAAAGAAGAAAATCAACATTCCTAAGAATAAATTTTCAGAAGTTGCATAGTGAAGTTGGCATTGGATAATTCCCAAAACACATTGAGATGAAAAAATATATCATCTTTGTAACATTAAGAGGGTTGAAGATAAAAAATCGCTTCTAGACTCTCCTATATATACCTAAATTAAATCACAATTTCAAAATATATATCACAATGTTGGTTTTCCTAACCTTTTAGGACATCAAAATTGTGAGGATTGAACACTTCACTTAATGTTTTTAGAGTAAATAAATAAATATTAAGGAATTACAAATAATACCATTCTTAAAATCTATCAACAATAAATTAATTAATAATAATTAAAAAAGTTATAGTTATTTTAAAAAATTATGTTAATATTAATTAAACAAAATTAATTATCTTTTAAAATTTGTATTAACTCATTTAATTTTTAAAAATTCATTCTTTCGGAGTTTTATTTAAATATTTTCTTCAAAAATATTTCTTCCCTCGTATTTTAATAAGCTACATAATTTAAATAATTTTTTGCCTTATAATTTAATAAACATAATAAAATATAATAGAGAAGATGATGCTTTTAATTGTTATACAAAATTTAAAATAAACTACATAATTTAAATATTTTTTCCCTCATAATTTAATAAGTTTTATATAATATGGCTTATTCTATGTAACTGCGGTTTCTCCTGCACCCGAGAAACATCAATATTAATGAAACAAAGGAGTGCACTTGTGCACATCAATAAGCCATACAACACGGAGATAGGGTGGGCGATGATCCGTCTGGTTTGCTAGGGTTAGAGATTACCAGAGTCTGATCTCGCTCCATGCCAGAGCAGCTTGCTCTCTTCTTCTAAGTTACCGATTTCCTGCGTCATCCCTTCTACGCGCCTCAAATGTCCGCCTCTTTGGGAGGGGTGGGTAATACCCCCTCTCCTCCGAACTCTGCCTCCACTGCCATGTCTGACTCGCAGGTTAACGTAACGCCTGGATCACAAACGGTTTCTAACAAGGTTATCACTACAGACAATAGTTATGATGCCAAGACAAGTTCAGAGCCTCTTGGAAACGCCAGTACTGAACAAACTGATACGGAGGCACAACAGAAAGCCTCCTCAGCCACCTGTATACCCAAAGCTGCAGAACGGATCAAAATCGATCTCCCGAGTCACCGTATCAATGGACACATTCAGTTCATGAAGGATCATGCCCTCATTGGGAAGTTCATCGGTCTCTGGCCGACTGAAAAAGCTCTGCAGGGGTGGATAAAATCCAAATGGAAACCCAAGGGTCAAGTCACCTTGCAGCTTGGACCCAAAGGTTTTTTCACAACCATCTTTCACTACCTTGAAGACAAGACGCGCATCTTTGAAGAGGGTCCCTATTTCTTTAACTCTGCTGGCCTCTATTTGCATGACTGGATTGAAATATTCCATCCAGACAAGGAGGATTTCAGTTGGGCTCCGGTATGGATAAGAATGTATTCCCTGCCTCTGGAATACTGGGACGAAGAAACGCTGAGGGATATTGGAAATGGACTCGGACAATTCATAAAGGTTGCTGAGGAAACAAAACTTCGGCGATACACTTCTTATGCCCGAATCTGCGTCTACATGCACCTTGCTAAGCCTCTCACGAACTTGGTAAGTCTATTCCACGATGACTTTGAATGGATTCAGACTATTGATTATGAGCACGTCCCCTTTCGTTGCCGTAAATGTCATGAGCATGGTCACCTTTTCCGAGACTGCCCATTGAACTGGAAACCTGCTTCCTCTTCCCCTAATGTTGGTAAAGATGCAGAAGGCTTTTCGAAAGTTTCCTCCAAGAAAAGGCACTCCAAGAAAACTCCTATCATCTCTACCGCCCCCAATATTCCCAGTACCAGCAACAGTTTTGAGGTTCTTGCTTCTAAGGACCATTTAGATTCTCAACAGGGGCAGCCCCTCTCTTCTAGCCCCACTCCGAACGCCCCTGACTCGAATCTCAAATCTTCCTCAGCTTCTGATATTACCAAAGCCTCTTTAGTCTCCTCTTCGGTTGAGATCCAAACTATTCCTCCCACTTCTGCCTCTGCGCTAATGGATATTGACTACTCCCAGCTTTCTATCCCACCTTCTGGGTCGGAAGACATGGATCTGAATCTCCCAACTATTATGGAAGATGAGCCTGACAATGTCGACATCGGGGAGATCGACATTCTGGCTCTGGAGGAAGCCTGCCATCAGAAAGAATTCAGTAAAATTAAATCTCATCAAA
This sequence comes from Pinus albicaulis, assembly GCA_034641835.2. NCBI lineage: Eukaryota > Viridiplantae > Streptophyta > Pinopsida > Pinales > Pinaceae > Pinus > Pinus albicaulis. The sequence continues at coordinate 1,571,365,551 of CM076584.1, forward strand.
TTGAAAAGCTAGCAGTGGTCCTCACTCGAGTTCAGCAAAGAAACTCCCTAGGTATCCAAGCTGGAGGATCTTGGGATAGCAGGAAAATTATGAAGGAATCAAAAAAACGTGGAAGAAAGACTACTTTGCAGAGAACCATCTCAGCAGGAGAAATACTGGTGGAATCAGGCAGATTCCCTCAGTTGACAAAGTTTTACCCGTCCCTCCTGACTAGTTCCTCATGAAGCTAGTTTCGTGGAATGTGAGAGGGTTAAACAACCCCTCAAAGCACAGGATGATTAAAAATATGATCCAGAAATACAGCCCTATTATGTTCTTCCTACAGGAGACAAAATGTAACAGCAACACTATTGAGCGCATTATGACTAAAGCCTGGCCTAACTGTAGATTAGTTTCTGTGGATGCGTCTGGCGCTTCGGGTGGGTTAGCAATTCTTTGGGATCCCCAGCGCCTTTCCTTGTATGACTTCCACGCCTCCCATTTCTGTATTCAGTCGACATTCCATTTGTTAGGCATCAACATTCATGGACACCTAACCAATGTGTATTTTCTGCAAGAAATTCAAAAGAAATTAGATTTGCTCAACACTTTGACAGATCTAAATTCTTCAAGGTGTTTCCCGCTCTGGTTTTGCGGAGGGGATTTCAACATGACAACAACGTTAGAAGAATTCTCTGGAGGCAGGCAGAGACTTGAAGGAGACTCTTCAGGCTTTAAACACTTCATATCTGTTAATCAGCTTGTGGATATGCAGACTTCTAATGGCACATTCACCTGGAACAACAAACGTAGTGGGCCGCTGCACATTGCATCCCGGTTGGATCGTTTCCTCATGTCAGACAACACTATTCATCTTGGGGGGGATTTTCATTCTTCCATACTTCCCCTCGCAGGCTCGAATCATTGGCCCATCCTCTTACAGTGGTCTCGTCCGAGAGAGCATTGCAACAGACCATTTAGATTCGAATCATTTTGGTTTTCCCATGCTGGTTTCAAAGACTTTGTCACCAAGGAATGACGCTCCTTTGCTCCAACAGATGGCTCAAAAATGTACCAATTCCAAAAAAAACTCAGGAATCTTAAATTCTCTCTCAAACACTGGAATAAAACCCACTTTGGCAATATATTCGACAAAAAAAGGGAGTACAAGCTTCAAATGAACCTATTGCAGCAGAAAATCATAACAGAAGGCAGAACATAGGACTATGATAAACAAGAAAGGGAACTCTTAACAAAAATTGACAAAAGCAAGCTACAGGAAGAGACTTTCTGGCGACAAAAATCTCGTATCAGATGGCTCCAAGATGGAGAGAAAAACACCAAGTTTTTCCACAGGTCCACTATTCAGCGAAGGATGCATAACCATATTGCCTTTATGAATAGTGATACTGGGACGCGCCTCAAAACGCAGGAGGATATTGACAAGGAACTTCGAGGGTACTTCAAAAACCTCTTGCAAGAACCGGATGGAAATCGTGAGCATGCTATTTTCTCTATCACCCAACATATTCCTAAAATCATTACCGATGATCACAATGCATTGCTTCTTCAGCCGGCAACTTTACAGGAGGTGGAGAAAGCCATTACACAGCTTAAGGAGGGGAAAGCGCCTGGCCCAGACGGCTTCACAGCCAACTTTTTTCATGGTTTTTGGGAGCTTATCAAATTGGAAGTATGGGATTTAGTGGAGGAATCACGATCCATGCACTGGATCCTTCCCTCAATGAACACAACCTTCATTGCTCTCATTCCCAAAGGGGAGAACTCAAGCACCCTAGATAAATACAGACCTATAGCGCTTTGCAATGTTATTTACAAGTTGATTTCCAAAGTTATTGCTAACAGACTTAAGCCTCTCCTTCCTCTTCTTATCTCGCCAGAGAAGACTGGTTATGTGGAGGGTCGTCAAATTTTGGATGGTATTATCCTTTCTCATGAAGTTATCCACTCCCTCAAAACCCTCAAGAAACCAGGCATGCTTCTTAAACTTGATCTCTCAAAAGCCTTTGATAAATTAAGCTGGCAGTATATCAAACATGTCTTATTAGCCTTTGGTTTCAATGCTGCTTGGACTAGATGGGTAATGAGCCTTCTCTCCTCTCCCAATTTTTCTATCCTTGTCAATGGCTCTCCATATTTACCGTTCCAGTCTTCTAGGGGTATTCGGCAAGGGGACCCCTTATCACCTTTCCTTTTTGTACTCATGGCGGAGGGTCTTGGTCGTCTTATTAGTCACACTGTTTCCTCCGACTCTATTAAAGGTATTTCTCTCCATGACAGTCCCCCCATTACTTATCAACAATTTGTTAATGATAATTTGCTCTTCGGCCATCCTTCTGTTTAGGAAGCAAGAACCCTCAAATTTTTTCTTAACACTTTCTCGGAGGCCTCTGGTACTTCCATCAACGCTGCTAAATCCCACATTTTCTTCTTTAACACCCCTCCCATCACTCAGCATAATATCGCTCGAATTTTGTGCTTCAAGATTGATGTTCTTCCCTCCAAATATCTGGGAGCTCCTCTGATAGACTCTGCTATAAAGCATACCTCTTGGAGAGCCCTGCTAGATAAGATGGAAGCTCGCCTATCTTCCTGGACCTATCTCTCTCTCAACTTGCCCAACAGAGTCATCCTAATTAAATCTGTTCTGCAAGCCATGCCTCTGTACCTCTTTTCCATTCTGGTGGCTCCTAAATGGGTGTTGAAGGAAATTCGCAACATACAAAGGAATTTCCTCTGGGGCTCCTCGAGTCTTAACAGAAAATGGGCTCTTTTCAAGTGGACTGAAGTCTGTACTCCTAAAAATACTGGAGGTTTGGGCTTAAGGGATCCGCTACACAGCAATCTTACCATGGGGGCTCGTATTTGGTGGAAATGGGTTTCCAAAAAACACATCCCTTGGGCCCGTCTTTGGCAGGTTAAATATGCTCTAGGAAGGTCTCAGGCTGATCTCATCCATCTCAATTCTGATGTGCCTGGCTCTTTGATATGGAATGCTGCAAAGCTTCATGGGGCCTTCATTCAAACTCACAGTTTCTGGGAAGTTCATTCAGGAGATAAAGCCAGATTTTGGGAAGATTCTTGGCAGCAGTTGCCGAAGCTCTCATCGCTCTTCCATAAACCCCTCTGGAAAAATAATCTTTGGACTAATATCCCCTCTCTTGTCAACAACTTCTGGAAACCCATTCCCTTGCATGGATATCAGGTCTGGAAGCCAGCAACTTGTTGGAAAGATGATTGGCTTGGAGAAACCTCTGAAGATATTGAACAAGAACTCAGTCTTAGAAGAATTAAAGTTTCCAATCAAGCTGACAAATTAAGATGGGGTTATACTACTCGGGGAAACTTTTCTACACAAGAAGCTTACAGATTTCTCTTTTTCCCGCAACAAGATCAGCTGGATCGTATTTGGGCTCAAGTCTGGTAGCCTCACTCTTGGCCTGAAATCTCTACTTTCCTCTGGCTTCTCAGCAAAGGAAAAATTCTTACATGGGGCAATCTCTTAAAAAGAGGCTTTATCGGTCCTTCAAGATGCCCCAATTGTCAGTCTCAAATTGAAACTTTGCAGCATCTCCTTGATTCTTGCTCTTTAGTTTCTTAACTTTGGGATCAATTCTCTCTATGTTTTGGAAGAACAGGGCGAATAGAAGGGGATATCAACAATACAATCAGAAGATGGCCTTCGTTGCCATTTCAATGTAATCTACTCAACAACATTTGGAATTTGTTCCCAGGTTTCATCTATTGGGCCACCTGGAAGGAGCGTAATCACAAAATCTTCAAGGAAAGAGCCACACCGAATGCAATCATTTGGTCCAATATTAAGCGGAATCTGCAGGAAACTCTGGCCTTAACTCCTTGGCAAGACACGGATATGCCGACCTCCCCATCTGAATGTCTCATTTGGAAGCGATGGGACCTTGATCTCAGTCACGCCAGTCTTCATTCCTAGAACACTTTGAAGCATGCTAACTCTCCCATCTCTTGGTCACCTCCTCCGCCACGTTCTTTCAAAATGAATTTTGATGGAGCGGCAAAGGGAAATCCGGGTCCTGCTGGATTTGGAGGCATTTTTAGGAATCATGAAGGAACTATGGCTCACATATATTTCGGCTCTATGGGACACGATTCCAATAACGCTGCTGAACTTGAAGGCTTATGGCAGGGGTTGAATATTGCAGAGAGAGAGAATTTCTTCCCGCTGGAAGTTGAGGGGGACTCTCAGATCCTGATTGAAGCGACAAACTGTCTCCACTCAGGTGCCTTTGCTTCCAACGTTGCTTCCAGTTGGCGACTTCAAAATAGACTGGAACTCATTTAAATTTGGCTCAAGACGCCTAAAGAAATAACTTTCAAGCATATTTGACGCACAACCAACACTGTAGCTGATCGATTGGCCAATCAAGGAGCTCTACAGTCTTCTCCTTTTACGAAGGTTTGCTACAGAATTCCAATAATGAACAACTTATACAGGAATGCACATCCTTGGTGCAAAAGGATGCCCAAAACCCGAATGCGGGTGATCTACACGTTTAAGGGGGGACTTGGACGGTTGGCGGGCGAGTGGAGTTCAACCGCCGTCATTCTCCTTGGCACCCACAGCGACATCATCAGCATTAACTTCGACTGGTCTGGAACAATTGAGAAGCACATTCCTCCAGTTTTACGCTCCATCTATTTCAACATGGCCTCTTCGGGACGCTTCCATTCTGAATTGGTGAATTTTCCCACTGCGGTGGCGATTTGGTGGCGCGCTGGTGGTGGTGCTTGGTGGAGCCACCACAAAGTGGTGTTTACGGGGGCTCCCATTTCTCCATACAAATCAAATGGGGTGAGGCCCCGTAGTAAATATTGGCCGTTGATCGGCGGTCAACGGGTGATCGGCCAGTCAACTATGGGGGTGCCCTCCGTGTTAACCTCCACGCTCTTCTACCCCCCGTACTCCGTTGATCTCCAATCAACCTGTGCGCTGTTTAACCTGCGCATGTTCTCCGTGTTGCTGCCTGCGAAATGATCACAGTTGTTTCAGTTTACAGGAAATTGTCAATCTTTCATGGCTGTGCCAGAATGCCCATCTCTCAGGCCAGTTTTTCTGAGGCTTCGGCCTCCATGTAATCCTTTTGTATACTAATAGATTAAATCTTACTCAGAAAAAAAAAAAAAAAGTTTTATATAATATAGAAGATGATGTTTTAATTCTTATACAAAATTTTAAAAAGTTAAATCAAATTAACTTGTCATAGTAGGATGTTATCATATATATTTTAATTAAAATAAAAAATATTAATAATTCATTTAAAATTAAAAATTATAAAGATTTTCTCACCCCAAAAATAATTGCTAGATAATTAAATCAAATTAACATATTCTCATATTTAAAAAGGACGTGATTTTATGATTATCATTAAATTGCATGATTTTATTATTAGATATTAGTATTGATAATTTCAATTAAAATAAATATTCTTAATTTTCTTTAAAATATTATTATATATTATTTTTAAATTTTATAAAATATATTTAATATAATAATTTTTAATATATAAATAAAAAATATATTTTTATTATTTATTACATATTTCTGAAGCTTCTATGTAATTTGGGCAGAAAAGAAGTAGAACATCAAGGTCAAACAACATTCAGTAAACACTTTTTGTAGCTCAGATTATATCTATTTGTCTTCGGTGTGGTGAGTTGGTACAATATCTCTGTTGCAGCCTTGCATTGGTTCTGGATACAACCTCTCAAGGGCGGTGAATGCAACCTTGCATTGGTTGTGCCTAACAGGTGCACATGTTCCCACTTACCCTCCTCTTGTTAAGTTTTTTTTTATTACAATATAAGCACTCCCCCTCATATTTCTAAGCCCCCCTCTAGCAAAGGAAGACCAACTAAAATTAGCTTTTAGAGTATTTATGAGTACATTGAATCTTTATAAAGATGAAGAGAAGAAGGAGAAAACTATTTTAAAATAGAATTAATTACAATGGTTGAAAACAACCACAAATCATTAGAAAATAAAATAATCACGCTCGAAACTGAACTCAAGAAATGAAAGGTAAAATTCAAGAAATAAAACACAGTAAAAAAGTAATTGTTAAAGAAAATGACACCTTGAAAAATGAGTTTAAAAATCTAAAAGAACAACTACATAATAACTCATTCCTAAACAACGTGGAGAATAACATAGATATTAAAACAATAAAAGAGGAAATTAATAAACTAATTGTAGTCGACCATGACGCCACAGAGTAGCCTTAAACCTTATAATTGCAGGTCTAGAAGAACAAAACAATGAAGACGCATTATAAATCATTAAAGAATAATTAAAAACAAAACCTAAAATTCAAACAACTTATATCGTTGAAGCAATAAGCGTAGGAAAGATACTTGAGCATAATCATAGATTAATTAGTGTCAAATTCAGTTGTAATGAACATAAATTAGACATACTCAGGAAATCTCCAAGCCTAAAAGGAATATGAATCTTTATAAATGATGATCTCATTCCATAAGACCAAGTTGAACTTAGGAAAGAATTCCAGAAGGCCAAGGAGGCAAGAAGGGTAGGGAAATGGGCAATCATGGCTACTATTTAGATTTTTAACTTGGTAAGAGAGCCAACTTTGACTTAACTCCCTTCACGGAGGGCCAAGAAGATGGAGAAGTTGTAAATTTATGAATATTTTGTACAAATATTAGTGTAGAGGTCCGATTGTGTGTTGTTTTTTTATGTGTGTGAATTCAGTTGTCAATGTAGATGCATGTGTGGTGACATTGATAGAAATAGAGAGAAACAAATCGACAGATTGAAGGTATCGGCTAGTTGGTTGATCAAATCCTAATGTATAAGGATCTAAGTGAGAGGAGAGCATTCTTCGGAAGCATGGAAGGGTTTTGTCGCATTGTTCAGAATAATTATGCCTATAAACCTATGTAGAGAAAATGGATTAAAATTTAAAATAAAACAACCATGCCATGTCATATGTTGCGTCATCTGAGCATTGGCGAATTGGCTTCATTGTGTTTTAAGCTTGAGGCCATTGGGAGACGTACATCAGTTCTAGGGTTGAACCAACTAGTGTAACATGAAAATGAGGTTCTTCTTGACACAATAATTGTTGAAGTGTACTCGTGTTTGGAGTGGTCACTTGCATGGAGTGCAATGCCATTGCTTATTACCATTAACCGTGTTCAAATATGGTCTGTTGTTGCAACAACTTGTGTGGAAGGTTGTGAAGGAAGGGTTATGGCCTGAAGCCGATTGGGAATGTGTGAATCGAATTTGTGTGAGAGAAAATGACATAGGAGACGAAGGAATATTTGTATTTGGAGGAGACTAACTTGATCGATGTGTAGTCAATGTAGAGGCATAGTCGTTAAAAATAAAAACATCACTTTTTTTTTGTATTTTTTTCTTCTTGATTCATCACATGAGGGAATCATTTTTAAGAGCCATTGCCACTGAGAGGAAGAGAGTGTTTATCTATGAGGAAAGGGAGAATACTGGTTAGTTTTACTACAAAGAGTGGCACTAGAGGTCTCTTTCCCTATATGAAAAGAAAGAAAATTTTTGTTTGCATGACTGGATTGATTTGATTGCTACTAATTATGGCAAATCATCATTAATATGATTCCGAATAATAATTAGAGGTGTATACCTGTGTGTGTGTGTGTTTATGTTGTATGCAATATATGTTATAATAATTAGAAGAATATATACATGTGTGTGTGAGTGTGAAATATATGTTATTTATATTTTTGGTTGGTAAATGGAAGGTGCAAAACTAATTATTGAACAATTTAGCATAATTTAAATTTGCGGTTCTCGACATTCTTTGGTGCTGAGAGAACATATGGTTGATATAATTATGTAAGTTTTTTATATGTTGATAGGTGTTGTGCTTCGAGCTTCAAGAACATTGGTTACATGTTATCCATGTGTATATATAATTGTATAAAAATGTCATTTGTCTGATTGGTTGCTTAGTACAAAGACAACTTACCTATATAACTAGAAGTATGTATTTAGATAGATAGGATGGAAGCATGTCCATAGAGATATTTGACAACTTACCTAATAACTAAAAGTATTTATTTCAATAGATAGGATGGAAGCATGTTCATAGAGATATTCAATATCTAGGTTATTCTTCGGGGTAGTCAAGAAGTGTCAATAGTACAAAATTTGTCAACAATGGTTAGAGGCAATTATGTTTTAAATGGAGATCAAGTGACAACTTGAAGATGTGGTGGTGAAGAAAGAGTGTGTTTGCAAGATTCTAAAGTGGATGTGAGTGTACATCAAGAAAAATGAAACATAAATCATTCTTGTTGTTGTAACCTCGTTTTTCAATGTTTCTCATGTAAGTATTAAGAGAGAGACTTGGAAATAATGCTTCCATGACTTCCTTACTGAATTAGGAAATGGTTTGAGATTTGTAAGAGACAGTTGAGAGAATTTCTCAACTTCTATCTCTAAGATTAAAAGTAGTTAGATCTAAGTTCAACTATATAATTATATTGTAAATAAATAAAAACATGTAATAGAAAACATAAATATTTACGTATATCTGCTCATTTAAATAAGTATATAAATGATATTTAATAACCATAATATTATAAATTATTAATTTCCAATTCAATTAATAGCCATATTATTCGAATAAAATAAATAAATAACCCAAATCAACTCATTTTTTCACTTTCCAAGGTAATTAACAATCATATTATTTGAATAAAATATATATTCTTTTACCTTTCCAACTTAATTAGCAACCATATTATTTGAATAAAATATATATTCTTTTACCTTTCCAACTTAATCAAAAACCATATTATTTGAATAAAATAAATAAATAGCAGATATCAATTTAGTTTTTTAACTAAACAATGCATCATCCACCATCTAGTAAGTTATAAGTACAAGAGAGAGGTAATATAAAAGAGTTTTTGTGAAACTTTTTACTAAGTTATAAGCAAAAGAAAGATGTAATATAAACGAGTTTTTCTTAATTTTTTTAATAAATAAGATATTTTTATATTTTAAAAAATAATAATAATACTATTATATTAAAAAATTAGGAAAATGTATGGAAAATCTTACAATTAATTAAAATTTCTATATTCCATTTTATCAACATTCTTTGAAGTATTTGTCCACGAGTAAGAAGATTGAATGCTATATAGTTATTTATACTAATTATTATATTAATAAGACATCTAGATAGGTAAATAGGTTTTGTACCCATTTTAAAATCAAGGAAAAATAGTGTATTAGGAATATAACTAACAAATTGGAAGTAGTTTCTATTTAAAAAGTATTTGGGATTTGGATTTATTCCAAATATAATTCGAACATTTTTAAAAATGTTTACTCTAAAGTATAACATTTCTATATTCTATGCAAAATTATTTAAACAAAGTGATTATGTAGTTCCATTCAATTTGAAACATGCTGGAAATTGATTATTTCAAATTTAGAAGAAATTAAATTAAAAAAAAAATTATGATATATTTAGTCGACAAAAATCTATCAATATAAAATGAATTTAATTATTAATTATTCAAACAATAATAATAAAAATATAACTTACTGGAAATTGATTATTTTAAATTTGGAGGAAATTAAAATAATAATAAAATATTATAAAAACTTTAGTGAAAAAAAAAATCTATCAATGTAAAATCAATTTAATTATTAATTATTTAAAAATTAATAATAGAAAGGTAAAATCAATTTAATTATTAATTATTCAAAAATAATAATAAAAATAAATATCACTTGATAATTAAAACATAAAGTAAGAAAATATAAATAAAAATAACAACATTTTTCTTTAACTATCTTCTATGTAGCAGTTGTCTATTTCCAAAACTTCTTGGAACGATAGAATCATCTGACATGCTAAGCAAAACACGAGGTGGAAGATGAAAAGAAGTTATTTTTAGACTACATGGCTCTTACTCACATTACCTCTCAATTCCTTACTCAGATTATTTCTCCTCTCTTAAAGTCCCATAGACCACATCGGTCTCACAATTCCCTACCATCGGTCATACTTCCAATATTTTTGACCTATTAAGCCAACCCACCTATAGTGATCTTAGAGCACTTCTCAATTCCCTACTGAGATTATTTCTCCTCTATTAAAGTCCCATAGACAACATTGGTCTCACAATTCCTTACCATCAGTCACACTTCCAACCTTTTTGACCTATTAAGCTAACCCACCTATAGCGATCTTGGAGCACTTATTTCCTTTCTCTTTGACCATAGAACCAAGATATTGAAGAATCAAATTTAGGTTCTGTCTCCTCTCTTAAAATCCTATAGACAACATTAATCTCATAGCTTAATATAACCACCATCATCATCATCATCATTTAAATTATATATATATAATCCACCTAAATATTTAGCACCATATAACAATAAAAATAAAAATACAAAATTAACTTGAAATTTTTAATATTCCATTTTAAATCATACAAAACTAAATCAAAGAATTATGTTTCTTGTATCATGCATTGTTGAACATAATATAAATGGCTGATATGCTTTAATTTTTGTTTAATCTGCCCTATGTGCACTAGGCCGAAGAAAAAATCAAAGAATATTTGGCACTACCTCGTAATTGATCAACCTGCACTTCTCTGAAGTGTTATTTTTATTCTTTAAGCGTATAAAAATGTATTTTAAGCTCTGATGTACCAATAAAGTACATTGCGCAGAGTTTGTTAATTTAGATGTTGCAAACACAGTTGTTCACAAATCCAGAAAACTTTGCATTGTACAACAGTCTGCCAAATTTTGGCTTTTTTTGTTAGCTGGTTTGGAGATCACAGAGTAATAAATATGGTATATTGTTAATTCAGAACCATATAAATTAAAAACATATGCACAGCCAGAAACGTGAGACAAAGCTCACACCAATCAATGAATTAAATTGCTCAATTACATCACACTTATATAGGAAACTGCACTCACCTAATCTTCCTGAAGACGAGGAAACAAACCTGAATATGTGCAACCAATTCCTAAATAAACACTCTCGTTCAACCACTCAAAACTAATTCTATTTCTGCATTATTCTCACATCCTCCCTTAATGGAGAAATGGATTTTCTACAATACCTAACTGACTTCTAAAAACTTCAAATTTGATTTTACCAAGGGGCTTGGTAAATATATCAGCCATATTATCCTTGGTATTACAAAATATTAATTCAATTTCATTCGACTCAATTTTCTCACGTACAAAGTGGTACTGTAATTCAACGTGTTTTGTTCTAGCATGGTAAACTGGATTATGTGCTAACTTGATAGCACTCTGATTATCACAATTGATACATGTTGAACCACTTTGCGCTTCTTCAAGATCTGCAAGAATTCTCCGCAACCAAATAGCTTCACAGGTGGCATTGGTCAAAGCTTTGTACTCTGATTCTGTTGATGATAAAGAAACAGTTGGCTGTTTCTTAATACTCCAAGATACGACCCCTGATCCAATATGAAATGCATAGCCAGAGGTAGATCGTCTGTCATCTGGATTTCCTGCCCAATCTGAATCAAAAAAACCTGTCAGTGCAACATCAGATTCATCAGTATACATAATACCTAAATTCACTGTTCCCTTTAAGTATCGGAGAACTTTCTTTGCGGCATTCCAGTGATTTCCTGAAGGCTTAGCCATGAATTGACTAAGGATACTGACTGAATATGCAATGTCTGGTCTGGTAGTGGTGAGATAGTTCAAACTTCCCACTAACTGACGATATAATGTTCCATCTGCCTCTTTCGTTCCATCTTCTTTGTACAACTTTGCATTCTGTTCTAAGGGGGTTGACATAGCTTTGCAATCAGTCATATTGAACTTTTTAAGAATTTCCTTTGTATATTTGCTTTGAGTGATCAAAGTTTTACCAGGCTCTCTCCATACCTCAATTCCTAAACAGTAATGCAATTCACCCAAATCTTTCATTTCAAATTCTTGTGACAACTGAACTTTAATTTCTTCAATTAACTTGTGAGCACTGCCTGTTATAATGAGATCATCCACATACAAAGATATTAAAGCAACATTTCCTTTTCCATCTTTCTTAACATACAAGTTAGGATCATTTTTTCTTTTCACAAATCCATTCTGAAGAAAGAAAGTATCAATCTTTACATACCATGATCTCGGCGCCTGTTTCAAACCATATAATGCCTTTCTTAACCTGCAGACTAGATGCTCCTGTCCCTGTTTGACAAACCTTTCAGGTTGAACCAAATAAACTTCTTCCTTTAAATCACCATTTAGAAAAGCAGATTTGACATCCAATTGATGTATATTCCAATTATGTTTTGTGGCTAAGGCAATCAGTAATCTAATTGTATTCAACTTAGCTACTAGTGCAAAAGTGTCTTCATAATCAATTCCCTCCTTTTGAGCATATCCTTTTGCTACTAATCTTGCCTTAAATTTATCAATTGTACCATCTGCTTTAAATTTTGATTTGTACAACCATTTGCTTCCAATTGGAACTTTATTTTCAGGAAGTTCCACTAATTCCCATGTTTGATTTTTCATAAGAGAAACATACTCATCATTCATAGCATTAATCCATTGTTCATGTTGTTTAGCTTGCTCATAGTCAATTGGTTCTTCAACATTCATTATATTAGACATTAAGGCATAATCTCTATACCTTACAGGAAGCTGAGTTTGTCGGGATGACCTTCTTGGTGCTTCAATGCCTGTGGGTGTTCCATCCATGATTCTTCGGCTTTGAGGTGAATCACCTTCTTGTGATGACTCACTGCTGCTAGATGTGCTCATACTGCTCTCATCCTGTTCCTGTACATGTACCTGTACCTGTTCCTGTTCCTGCTTAATCAAAGTATCAAGTTTGACATGAGCATCATTAGATATATGCCATGCATCATTCTTTGTATTACTTTTATCAGCCTGCTCATGAAACAGCACATCACGACTTGCAAATAGTTTATGGGAACTTGGATCAAACAATTTATATGCTTTCTGATCCACACAATACCCAATGAAAACACACTTGATTGACTTGGCATCAAGTTTTCTTCTGTTAGCCTTAGGAATATGAGCAAAAGAAGTACATCCAAAGACTCTGAAATGACTCACATCAAGTTTATAACCATGAAGAACCTCAAAAGGAGTTTGAAAAACTAATTGCTTAGTGGGACATCGATTCTTCAAATAAACAGCAGTGTTAATGGCTTCTGCCCAGAAACCATTAGAGATGTTCTTACCTTGCAGCATACTACGAGTAGATTCCACCAAGGTTCTATTCCATCGCTCAGCAACACCATTTTGCTGAGGAGTATGTGGCACTGTGAACTGTTGTTGAATTCCATTAGATTTACAATAGGTGTTAAATGCTTTTGACTTATATTCACCCCCTTGATCAGATCTGATTATTTTAATGTAATTACCTATTTTTTTTTCAACCATAGTTCGAAACTCTTTAAAATACTCAAATATATCACTCTTCCTCCGAATGAAATAGACCCAGGTGTACCTAGATCGATCATCAATAAAAATAACAAGGTATGAAGCACCACCAAGAGACCTAGTTTGCATAGGTCCACATACATCAGTGTGAATTAATTCAAGTATATCATACTGTCGTTTCTCAGTATGAACAGGAAACTCTTCTCTATGCTGCTTACCAAGTGCACAAGCTTCACATGGTAAATGTTCACACTTCATAACAGGAAGACCTTCAACCATTGATTTCCTTTGCAACAATGATAAATCATTGTAATTTAGGTGCCCATACCTGTGATGCCATAATTCTGCTGTCGATGTCTCTTTGGATGTCAATGCAACATGGCACTTCATTGTCACATCCAATCTGTATAATCCGCCAACTCTGGTACCTGTTGAAACAACCCTGTAGTGGTCCTGAACATCTTTCACAATACACCCCAATTTACCAAATTCAACTTTTAAATGATTATCAGTGATAGTGGAAACAGATATCAAATTCTTTTTAAGAGCAGGTACATACATCACATTATGAATCTGTCGCATTTGTCCATTAGGTAAGTACACATTTATTATGCCATAGCCTTGAACTTTAAGTGACATGTCATCTCCTAGGTAAATGTGTGTACTATCAGATTTCTCATAATATTTATCATACCATTCTTTATTACAAGTCATGTGCGCTGATGCACCAGAATCTATGAACTAAGCATTCTCATCATCAGTTTCAGCAGACAATGCAGCATCAGAAAGAAACAACTTAAGATTTTTAAATCCATCATTCACTGAGGTGTCTCTGTTTATGTAATTTCCATTATGCCTTCTATGTCTTTGATTTGATTCGTTATTCTTTCTTCTATAGCAATATTTAGCCAGATGTCCAGGTTTTCCACAATAATCACATTCAATGTTCCTCTTAACATAAGAATCAGGAGGTGTCATACCTTTCTGTTTTGCTTGAAACCGACCTCTGTTCCTGTCCCATGGTCTCCCTCGAAATGGTCTTTTGCCTCTTGCAGTCAAATCCAAATCAGAACCATTTGACTCTAGTTCAAAATTTTTCATTCGCTCTTCCTCTTGAAGAAGAATTCCAGCCAATTCTTCAAATGTAGGAGGTGTCGTTCTAGCTGAGAGTGCTGAAATAAAGACTTTATAGTCTGGGACCAACCCTTTTAAAGCAACAGTTACCAAGTCTGTACTAGACACCTTTTCGCCAATATCACCAAGCTTATCACTCCAGTCTTTAATTCGGGAAACAAAGTTGCTAATACTTTCATTGGCTTCCATTTTGATAGATAGCAGCTTTGTTTTTAAAAATAAAATACGGTTTGCATTAGTAGTTTCATACAAACCTTTGAGAGTGTCCCATGTCGCCTTGGAAGTTTCACAGTCCAGAATGTGAGGAATAATATTGTCCTTCACTGACATGCGTAGCAGCACCTTTGCTTTCATTTCACGCTTATCTCAATCTTGAGTGGCAGCAGGAGGTTGAGGCTTGGGCTCGTCACCTTTGACAATCGTCCAGAGATTGTATGCCTCCAGTACTGTTATGAGCTTAAATTTCCAGTTTACATAATTTTCTCCATCAAGTTTTGTAGATTCATTTAAGTATAAATCAGCAAGAGGATTAGCCATTGTTGTGAAGATCTAAATATTCAAAAGATCTAAGTTGCAATTTTATTGCACACTCTCTTTAGATTGATGATTTTTTTTTAACAAAAAAAAACTTCAAACAAAAAAAAAAACTTACTCCCTTTTGTAAAAAAAAATGACAAGAACAAATAGAAATTTGTTCGACTCACAAAAACCGTTTCAAAAAAACCGGCTTACGGCCCTCCAAGTAAGCTTACGGCCTAACCAATATGGCCCTCCAAAGCTTACGGCCCTCCAAAACGCACAGCCTTTAGAAGCTTTGAAAACACACCAAATGTGCTTTGAAAATTTACGTTAATTCAACTCAATCGAAATCCAACTCGGTGTACGCTATTTCAATCCGGCAGAATTGAATTCAACGCACTGAATTTCACCTGCCAGCTATGTAATCTAGAAAAAAAAACTCGACCTGAAACTTCAGCTTCACACGCTGGAAAATCTGAGTGTGAATTGCATTACAAAATTAAATTCGGATTCAAGGCGAATGCGCTTACAGCAGATGTGATGCCGTATTGGACTGCGCACTTGTTAAACTCCTTCAGCACTCCGATTACAGGCAGGAAGCGTATCCTTGCTGTGTGCAATAATCGTTCAACAGGGATTGCTCGGCGTACAGATAACCAATCTCGATCCGCGCACCAAATCTCCATCCTCAAAACTTATAAGTACCACTTATTAAATTGGAGCGGGCAGGAAACTCCACGCAGGAGATTGATATACCAACGCTGCCACACAATTGAATAGAATTGACCTCGACCACGTGCTTCACGCTGGCAATTAACAACTCTGGCAATTAATTAAAAAAAAAACGCACAACACTTTCACACTGTGCACACTCTAATGGCAGATTCATTCACTGCCCGCGAAGAGGAGAGAGGCGCAGACAAAACACCTCAAAACAGCTCTGATACCAAATTAAAAACATATGCACAGCCAGAAACGTGAGACAAAGCTCACACCAATCAATGAATTAAATTGCTCAATTACATCACACTTATATAGGAAACTGCACTCACCTAATCTTCCTGCGAGGAAACAAACCTGAATATGTGCAACCAATTCCTAAATAAACACTCTCGTTCAACCACTCAAAACTAATTCTATTTCTGCATTATTCTCACAATATATATTCTATAAACTATTTCAGAATATTCATTAACATACTGTTACGTATCCAACAAACGATGACATCAAAATTCTATCTCCTTGGAGGTTGTTATTTCTGTTGGAATCTGGAAATTGCGGTTTCTCCCATGCCAAAAATGCAACTTAACAGTTTGTCCAGATCGTCAAAAATGCAACCCTAACCATAACGACAAATCATCGTTCAGATATCTCAAATTTGTAATTTACAGGAATTCCGACAGAGACAAAACATTAATTATCCCAGATGCAGTGCTGATACATGACACAGTGAGTTTCTTGGGATTCGTTTCAAGTTTGAGCATGTATGGGAGTCCATTAACGCATTCTGATTGCTGTCTCCTTTGTCAATTAGAAAAAAGAACGCTGATTTTGAATCTGTTATTGGGACCAGAGATCCATACGATGACACCGTGCCCTAGCAGCCTCACTGTTGACCTGAAAAAAGAAGAATACATATTATAATACAAATTAGACTTGAAAGGACCAGGATCCATATTTTGTCGACTGAGTGGCAGACTCGTGCAGTGCTCGGCAGCGTTTTTCAAAGTCGCAGATTTCAATGATTGTAGTTTTACCATACTTATCGCTTTCAGTGCATGACATCGTTTAACTTTCATGGAAATAGTTGAGTGAGTGTAGTCAACTCTCAGTTGATTTCGGAAATGGGTGCAGATGGCCCCTTCTTCGCTTGGAGCTTCGGACTCCATTGGTTGTGTGTTGGGGATAAGTACAATCTCGCTTGTAATACTTTCTTCTTATTATTAATTTTCATGATGCATTTGAATGAAGAAATTTATTATAATTAATTTAGATTTAGTTTAGTTAATTAATTAATTTGAAAGTACTTTTTTTAGAAGGCATTTAGGAGTGGGCGTTCTTTTCTTTAGTTTACACAAAAGGGTTTCTTTCACTATACTGTGCATGAATTTAGTCATTTTATTGATCATGGTATGAAATTAATACAAGGTTAAATATCATTTGCATATTGTAGGTGGTGGAAAATGGAGATACAAGAAGATTCAATAGGAGATTTCTATTAGATTGGTAGAATTGGAGAGAATTTATAGTATTGAGAAGACTCAATAGGAGATTTTTATTAGATTGGTAGAGTTGGAGAGAAAATGGTTGAGTGAGTGTAGTCAACTCTGAGTCGATTTAGGGAACTTATTTGCTTTGGACTGCATTGGTGGTTTATTATTAATTTTTTTTAATTGTAGGTTTGAGTGAAGAAATTTATTATAATGAATTTTGGTTTAGTTCTAATTGAAAGTATTTCTTTTAAGAGGGTGTTTAGCAGTGGGTGCTCTTTTCCTCATTCACATAAAAGGGGAAGTGATTTTCACTATACTTAGATATTGCATGCACTTAGTCACTTCATTTATTATGGCATTAAATTAAGGTCAAGTATTATTTGCATATATGGAGATATAAGAAGACTGAATAGGAGATTTCTATTAGATTGGTAGAGTTAGAGAGAAAAAAGCTAGTAGATCAATGAATATTTCTTTCTCCTAGGATGAGGGTAGTGACCATCTAGGGTGGATACTTCAGCCCAATAGTTGTTAGTTTGGAGGGCTAGTAGTCTTTTTTGTCATCTCATGTAAATGTATGTCAAGGTTTTGGGTTTTTATAAATTTTTATTTACAAGATGCTCTAGATAGATAAAGTCTTAGTGACTACAAAGCTCATTTAAACTTATGTCTACAAGGCTCTTCTAAAATTATGTTATTGGTTTCTTTTTATCTTCAAACACACTAATAATAAGAAATTTTTGATCTATATAATCATTACTTAAAATAAAAAAAATTATTAAAATTAAAAAAAAAAAATATTTAAAATTTTGAAATCATAAACCTTATAAAAATAAATTCTTACCTATTTCATTTTTTTATTAATATTCCATATACAATTTAAATATGATATTCAATATATATATAAAACTACCATCCCCTTTCGAAGAATGCAACATAAATATATCCAACTTAACTTTATCGAGTGCAAGTGATTGGAAATAAGATGACATATAAGATGTATAGTTATAAAGATGGTGTTAATGAGATTTTAGTTACATATCTATATAGAAGTATAAGTGTGTAGTTAAGTGAAGATCATGTTGAATAAACTCTTTATTGTGCATGAAAAGAATGTACGTATGGTTGGAAAGAATATATATCTAAAATCCGAGATTATATAAAATATAACATAGTATTAGTATAGTGTATTTAATGACGAGGTGTATAAATAAAATGAATGGATATGAAGCACATTATATATTAATATAGCAGATGTATAAATAAAATGGATGGATAATTTACTAAATAATTATGAGTTATAATAACCCATAATATAATAATGGTGTGTTATAATATAATAATTAAAATAGAGTAGTTTTTGTTTTATATTAAATTATAATTTTGAAAAAATAAGGACGATAGTTGTTGGAAGGAATTTTTTTTTTTTTTTTTTTAAGTAAAACTATTCTATTAAGTCGTCAAACAAAGTTTACAAGGCACATCCTCAGAAATGGAGAAATCCGTAACTGAGAGATTGTACAAAAAAATTGCTGGTAAAATCTATACTGCCCTTGGTGGCGAAACCAGCCAAAATAGTCCAAATATACCTGGCTTCCCTTGGCGGGAAACCAACCTTTAACATAGTGCAAAAAGAAACTGAAAGAACAAATATGAGAGGCGTCCAAAACCTGCAAACTAAGGAGCTCAACGAGGACATGCTAAGGAGAGCTTTCATGCTCATCGCTGGTTGGAGGGTCCTCCTCTTAGATACGGCAGATGTAGCCATAATCCAACAGTTCATTCTCTTCATGCTGCTCGCGTGGGGAGGACGGAAGTCTGAGTCGCTCCGTTGGAGTGTCCTGAAGAGCATTATCCTACAAAGAAGTTGAAATGTTCATGGCACCAGTCGTGTGGAGGACTTCCTTGCCCTTCATAGAACCTGAAAGACTGAGACCTGGCAGCTGCAACTCCTCGGCTGGCTTGAAGTCACTATCGTCCGAAGAGGGGCTGGAGGCGGGCTGCACCGGGAGTGCCTTGAACTTATAGGGAAGGAAGGGAGGCTCCTCTGAGATTGTCGATTTGCGGGCACACTTCTTGCCGCGAGAGGAGGAGGGCCCAGTGGGAGGAGCCAAGGGTAGAGCAGGACGGCCCATGAGGTCAAAGAGCATAGCACGTGCAAGGGCGGGAGGATGCAAGTCTGCAAGGTCCCATGAGACCGGGAAATTAAAGTCTGGAGGGGAAGTCGTGGGTAGGGGAGGTGGCAAAGGGAGGCCCCTTCCCCCCTCTCTTCTGCTAGGCTCTCGATGGCGACGCGGCATTCTGGCTGGCGTGTATAAGGCTCGATAAGATGGAGGCATTACTGCAGAGGCAGGAGCCCAAAGACTTCGCACCAGAGCAGATGAGGGCTGAAGCACAAGGAGCAACAGGAAGACAGTTAGGGTTGGCTGGAAAGCTAGAGACAGAGCGGGAAGATAGAGCAACATGCTGAGAAGAGTAATTAACCAGCTTGCAGAGTACGTACAGTTTAAGGTGGCGCATGGGAATTTAATGCCCAGCCCACGCGAGTTTTGATGGCGTTGTGCATCCCAAGGATGGGGCACATGGGCGCGCCATGTGGTGAGCCACATGGCCGCCTCGTGGAAATCTGTGTGACTAAATACCACCTGCATCTGGGGTGTTGTAAGGAAATTTAGAAGATAAATAAGAAATACATTATTTTTGGAGTTTAGGTCCAACTTTCAACAATCAAGGAGAGCTTTATGCTTTGCTAAAATGAATTGATTTGGCTAAACTTCTGATCACTTGCAAATTGGTTATCATTGGAAACTCCATCAACACTATAATGCACTTGAATTTGGACACCTTCCTTCAAAGTTGATAATCCCTATACAAATCAATTGTGTTTTTGTTAGTCTTCGTATAGGAAACTAATTCATACCATGTGCTACAAGCCCTTAATACTCAAGTTGACGCCCTTGCATTAGGTAGACTCATTGGAACCCTGAGCGTGAATGCAATAGTCCATTTACATGATGTCCCTTAACCTCCTCATCCATGATATCTGGATCTATTATTCACATCATAGTTCAAGCTTGATGGGTTATGTGGGTCATGATTTCAATCTCTATAACACACTTCATGATAATTTCATTAATTTGGTTGATCATGAAATCCATTAGGATGATATCTTCCTTGTGTAGAAGGCTTGGAACTATAAGTAACATTAAATATTTTGAGGTTGGAAATTAATTCCTACCCAAAGTATCATCCCTTCTCTTCTGACATGGGGCCCATGATTCTAATCTCTTTTGTTATCCTTTTTTACTTTGTGTCAGTTTGTAATAACGCAATGTTAGTTGGGTTCTAGGTGGATGTGTTTGGTTGCACCTCATTAAATGCATAAGAAAAAACCACCATTTCCACTGCTATAGACACAAATTCTCCAAATATGCTAGTTTGGACCATTCATTTTTTTGATGATGCCAGTCCCCCAGCTCTATGAGATCAAGTGATCATGCTCCAACTCCATACACACTATTATCTTTGGAATTTTCCTCCACTATGGAGATCTTGATTGACCATAGCTAACAAATCCCATGCATGGATGAAAAAATTTATGGTCTTTGTAAAAAATTGGATGCAACTGCAGTATTGGTCATTTAATCATCCTCCTCCTTTGTGAATTTGGATTTTCCTTTTATTTTTCTTTCGCGTGATTTAAATGTTGCAATCCATTCTCCAGAAAATGTAGTAATAATGGAAGTCCACTAAGGCTTCCAAATTATGTAATGATTCTATGAATTCCAAATTTTATTTAATCATTCTGGTCTTCTTCTACATTTGCACTCTCAGGTCCCATCTATCATGTAGTCAAAATTTAATCTAGTAAATATGATAAGGTTGTTCCATGTAATGTCTATTTAGAGGAAAATTAGGACTTACAAAATTTATGGCCTTAGAATGTAATATTTCTATTAATAAACCATATATTTTGATAATAATATTTACTATTCAATGTTATATATTTTATAAAATATTAAAATTAATTAAACAAACATATTGTTTAAATAATATATTATAACTTATTTTTACAAGAGTTGAATATTTAGATGTAAATAATAAAGTTTTATATTTTATAATTATATAGGATTGCATGTACCCTAGGAAACACCAACCCTAAAAAAATATATATATTTTAGGTGTCTCCTCTTAGCTTCTGAGTCTTGAAGCTAAGTCTCCATACAAAACAACGCCCTTTGAAACAATTAGCACTAATGAGATATCAGTGTAAAAAATAGAGATTTGATTAGAATAAATAGAAAAATAAAGCAAAGAAAGGAAACAAAAAATCCAAGAATACATCAAACAAAATAGTAACCTTAGGTACAAAATAAAAAAACAAGAAGAAAAAGTAACTAACAATTTGTCCCTAGTATTTTAAAACATATATTGGATATCAAATCCATAAAAAAGGAAATCAATAAGCTCATAGAGTTATACCATGAGTGTGAAAAAAAGTGTTATGAAATTTAGACTTTTTGAATTAAAAGACAAGATAGATGAGGAGACACTAGGAATTGTCAAGGAAGAATTAAAAATTATATCACAAATTGAAACAATTTGTTTCATAGAATAGAAAAGTCATGGAAAAATATTGAAACATAAAGATAAGTTGATTCATGTTAAAGTAAGCTCTAACGACCATAAATATGACCTATACTTAGTAAACTATTTAAGCTTAAATGGTTAGGAGTATTTATAATGAAGAATGAAATCTAAAAGACCAACTTAATTCTAGAATATCAAGGTAAATTAAGGAAGAAAGGACAATAATTAGAAATTGAAAACCTATTATTAAGGATAAAGACTAAAAAATTAATAATAAATAGGAAATTGGGACACTTGGGTTCCTCTGTTGAAAGCGTTGTGGATTTCCATGATGAAAATTTTCTTTATTAAGTTGGACCCTAAGTGAAATTGATATTATGTTTTTGGTTAAAACTTGAGAGCATGAAGCATCTAAGACCCCTCACATAAGAGGATTTATATTACATAGTCAATATGGAATAAGATATACTCTTGTAGATGACTTGGACCCATAGCTTGTTACATAAAAATAAAAATCTCGACGAACATTTTATATCTTAATGCTAATAATATTTATATATTAATTTGTTATTCCCTGCCTATTAATTCTACCTTTTATAAGAAAAACAATTTTGATCAAAATTGTCCATACCATTATGATTATCTCCGTTTCAGCATAACTATATGGAAGTATTTTGGAAAATAAAATTGACATATGACTAGAAAGCCACATAGAATGAGTTAAATGCTAGGTCATATTTAGAAGCTATCGTTTAACTATGGACCACCTCGTTATGCTTATGATCATTTTGGAGGATTGTTGCAATAATAAAATCAATATTGTTTGTTGTTTTATTGACTTTAGAAAATTTTCGACATAATGTTGAGGACCAACCTTTTAAATATGTTAGAAGAGTTAACCCATTGCGGTAAGATTGTACAATATTGTTATTTCCAATTTTAGAGACACTAAGGGTTATTAGAAAGAAATTAATTATAATATCTAATCATAATATCTAAATCAATCAACGTTATCACCTTATCCTGTTATATATATATATATATATATATATATATATATATATATATATATATATATATATATATAAACAATAAATAATGATTAAATAACTAGTGATTAGTTAATGAAGGGATATGTCCCTAAGGACATGACCGTTGGTGAAGAGGTAAATGTCTAGGGTATATAAGGAGTCTCTCATTCTCATTTGTAATCATTTCATATCAATTTATTTATATACTATTCAATATACAATTACTTGTCCTACAATGGATGTTTGTGTCTTCGAAGTATTTTGAAGATTAGTATGTTGCATATAAAAACTTTGTTCGTTACATTAGTATCATAGTCACATTGGTAGATCTTGGCCTTTGGCCACCAACTTGTCGTCAACCTTGTTTTCATCGTAATTGAAGCGTTTCATTTTATAGTTAGGCCTTGGGCTACTTAAAAGGTAGAAAAAAAAAACAAAAAAAACAAAAAAGTAATAATATAAAAAATAAATTTAAAAAGGGAAAAAAGACATCATTTAAAAATAACAATAATAATAGTAATAATAATTTTAAAAAATTTTAAAAAATTAAAAATTAAAATTTCATAAAAATAAATAATAAATAAATCAATAGTAAATAAAACAAACAAACAAAAAAAACCACTAACCTGAAGATTTACCTCTTGATTGGCTGCACAACACAACCACATTTCCACGCCGACAATCACCCATCAGCGCTACATCCGCCACGTCGCCTCCATTGTCGTTGTCCAAAATACAACCACTAATTGAAACCGTTACAACAGTTGTTCCTCATTACCGAGCTTCTGCACCATAGTTAGTCGCTGGTCGTCCAGGCCTTCTCCTTGTAATGCGACATTCGAGCAACCACCGTCAAAAGACCACGATTGCCCCGACAGAAAATTGACGCTACCCTCGTCGACTCAGCATACAATTATTGCTATCGCCGCTAGAGCCCAACGATATCGAGTTTCTCTGTCCACCGTTCACTATCTGATCATCCCGTGGCCTCTGTCGTTCATTGAGCACGCTAATTAGCAGCCACCGATGGTTAGCTTCTAATTAAGTCCTCCACAGTGATGCCACTACCTTCCTCTGGTTAGTTGGGAGTGCCTGCTAACAGAACATGCATTCCCCATCTGCAACAGTGTTCCACATCCGTCTTTCACCACACATGTTCTTCTATCGACCACCTGGCGACTGTATACCGCCAACCGTCCGTCCATGTTACGATGTTCAACCGTTGTCTCCTCTCTTCGTCGTCTTGTTGCCACCAATACGAAGTGTCATTTAAGATCACAAGTAAAATTGGTTTAGTTAAGTAATTGTGGCATGGTTGAATTATAATGGAATCGTTATATAAAATATAAGTTATAGTCATATTATATAGGTACAAACTATATAAATAATTTAATTATTAAAAAAATGGAGTAATCAGGTATAAAAAAATTATATTTAAGAAAAAATGATCAAAAAGGTGAAAAAAGAGAGTTAGAAAAAAGAGATCTTTGATCAAAGTCAATCATTAAAAAAAGAGAAAAGATAATGGGGTCTAATTCGAAAAAATAAGCTATGGATTCTATACGAAACTCTACATTATTGACCAGATGTCCATTTTGTTGAAGAGAAGATCAATATTTATCGATTTTTAAAATTTGCACAATACCTTGTTCAAAATGTTGAAGAGTGTTTATTTTGGAAGAATGTCAAGGTAATGCCCAAAAAAAATTAAAATATTAAAATAAGAAATCATAAAACTTCAATAAACGAACGAAACATCATAAAAGAAATATAAAAATCTTGAAGACATGTTTTACAATAAGTTTAAAGAAAAAGACGAGGAATTTTTTCACCGAAGGGATCATAATAAAAAATTACTTGAATAAGTCAAGAAATCTAATGTTAAGAAATAGAGAGTAAAACAAGAAAAATAAAGTTTCGCCTAGAAGCTCAATGACAATCTATCACAGAAGGAAGAAGAAAATCTACTCATAAAGAACCTTAATAAAAAATTATTATAAAAAATAAAAAGTATAAAGGATAAAGATAAGAATATCAAAGACAAAGTCAACGATTCAGAAAACGAATGGATTTTATGCTTAAAAAATCATAAGCAAGCCCTTCTTACGCAAATAAAGAAACTAAAAAGTGACAAAAAGTCACTAAATGACAAGTTAGAACAACTTCAAGAAGAAGCATTGAAGTCTCCATTTGTTTTAGTCCAAGTTGAAAATAAAGGAATAAATACAGATCTAATCAGTATCGCAACTCAACAAGAAGAGAAATCTACAAAAGTTAAAACCAATTCAGATATGGAAGCTCAAACAATGGAAATTCCAAGTGATGATTTAGTATACAATTCAAGAACAAAAATACTTGAAGTAAGTTAGGAAATCTCCACGAACATATTAGGGAAAGATCAAACTACAAGAGCTCCTTATCGACATTTGAATCACAAGAGAAAAAAAATAAGTGATTCTACATATTGAAACTATTTAGAATGAGAAAAACAGATTTATGTTGCAAGGAATACCGTAGCATTCATAATCGAGTCCTATGATAACAATCCAATACAAAAATCCAATGATCAAAAGATTGCAGAGAAGGCTAATCTAGGATGGTCTCATCTGCTCTAAATCTGACAATTATATTTATCACTCAAAGGATCATATCTTCTTATATCAACGAATATGAAAATTATGAGACAAGAAGACATTCAAAATAGAAAAGTAGATCAAGCCTTTTTATTAGTAAGCTTTGAGGACAAATGTTTTTGAAGAGGAAGAGGATGTCATGAATAATATATATATATATATATATATATATATATATATATATATATATATATATATAAACAATGTAAACAATAAAAAAATGATTAAATAACTAGTAATTATTTAATGAGGGGGCATAACCCTAAGGACATGACCATTGCTGAATATGTACATGCCCAGGGTGTATAAGCACTCCCTCATTCTCATTTGTAATCATCTCATATCAATTTATTGTATATACTATTCAATATACAATTAATTGTCCTACACTCGATGTTTTTGTCTTCAAATTATTTTGAATATTATTTCATTGTCTATATAGACTTTGTTCATTACATACCCTTTTTAACATATGTATTGATAATTTAGAAAATTGGTTAGAAAATGAATGTTGTGTTAGCCAAACTCTCCCTAGTATATTCATCATCCTTATTCTTTATGTCAATTATTGTGTTCTTATGTCAAGAGTTCCTTAGGACCTCGATAACTAAATAAGAATAGTCAAGGATGTGTAATCGAGTACAATTATTATAGTTAACACAAGGAAAATGAATATTGTGATAATTTAATCCAAAAAATATCACCTACAAAACATGACAACGAAAAATGGAGAAAGAGTATTCATACAATTATCTCAAAAATTGATATGCATCATAGGCTCAGTTGGAACTATACAACATTGAGAAAGAGAAAAATGGAGGGTGGAAAGCTTATTATGGCCTTCAAAACAATTGCAAATTAGTGGACCTTTGGATATGGGATAAGAATTTAAACTCCTCTTTAAGAGTCTCATCATCCTTGTTATATTATATGGATGTGATGTTTTGTGATGGAGCACCTCTAGAGAATTTCAGAGAAAGGTAGATAAAAGCCAAAATAATTTATATATTATAATCTAAAAATTAAATTCAATACACCCTATCTTATATTCCTCGTTGAATCCAACCTTTCTGGAATTGGGAACATGGCCATGAGTAGGTAGTTAATGTATAAGAACAAGATAAACAAAATGGATTGAAAGAGGCTCCACAATTTTTTTAAAAACTCTAGCCAAAACCACCTATGCGTAGAGTAGGGATGGTATAAGGATATCAAGTCTTAGCTAAACAACTGAAGAATAAAAAAAGAATAAAATATTATAAATATTATTATATCTAAATGTAAGATTAGTATATGGTGTGATAAGAAACTTAGAAAATAACAAAAAAATAAGATACTATAAGGAAGTGGTCAACCTTAATTTATAAGTTCAAAAGTATCGCCTTGTTTTTTTTAGCATAAAGAAAAAAATCAGCATTCCTAAGAATAAATTTTCACAAGTTGCATAGTGAAATTGAATTCTTAAAACACCTGGAGATGGAAAAATATATCATCATTGTACGTTAAGAGGGTTGAAGAAGAAAAATCACCTTTAGAGTGTCCTATATATACCTAAATTGAATCACAATTTCAAAATATATCTCACAATGTTAGTCTTCCTAACCTTTTAAGCCATCAAAACTGTACCGATTAAACACTTCACTCAATATTTTTAGAGTAAAGAAATAAATATTAAATAATTACAAATAATAAAATTCTTAAAATCGTCATCAATAAATAAATTACAATTATTTTAAAAATTATATTAATATTAATTTAAAAAATTAATTATCTTTTACCATTTTTATTTACTCATTAATTTTTTTTTAATTGATTCTTTCTGAGTTTAATCTAAATATTCTCTTTAAAAATATTTTTTCCCTCATGTTATCACTCTAGTAATTCTAAAGTTGTAAGATTTTGGTTTAAAGTTTAAGAACACTAGAGGTAACCACACACCAACTTTTAAACTCTAGGATCTAGCCTTCCTAGGGTTCAGAGAGGGCTCTCTCTATAAGATTTAACTTTATTTGTTTTATAAAATATTAGGCTAGTTATGATTGGGCAATTTGGTTTTGGTTTGATTGATTTGGTGGGAAAAATTACCTAATGAGATCGATAGTGGGAAATATTTTTGTCCATTGGGATGAGGAGTCAAAAATAAAGCAGACAGAGCTGGGTTCAAAGTCAAGAAGTCAAATGTTTTCAGGGCTAGATAGATAACCCATGAAGATCTTGGAAGGCTGTTTGGTTAGGTTATATGATCAGGATAAAGAGAAATGAAGGGTTCTTTGATCCGGAAAAAAGAAGTAGTAGGCAGAGGTCAAACTAAACAGGGAGAAATTAAGGGTACCCTACTCTGGAAATTAGCTAAAAACATGGAAATGATAAACAGTAAAGATAAGGTTCTTTTAACACATTCTTAAATAATACTCATGTTTATTCATTTAAATTTAGAAAACATTTATGGATGCATGTAACAAAGAAAGATAACAATGACAAGAAGGAAATACTTCACTTCAATAGCTCATCACATGAATCCTGAAATATGATGCTACTTGATCCAATCCAGTCTGCTACTTGAGATTTGAAACACAAAAGCCTTCAAGTCCAATCAAAAAATGACTATAGAAATCTTTAGCAATTTATTCCACAATAATACTTCAAAGAGTGAAGTATTTATACATAATTGTTTACAAAATATCCTAGAATGCTTCTATGAATTATGAAAGGGAAATAAAAATATTTTTACAATAATAATAGGGACAATTTCTCAATAAATTGGCAAGTTGTCTTATAAATTCAAATAAAATAGTAATTGATTATGGATAGGATGCACCTAGCTGCCTTGGTGTCTTCCTTGCTGGCTTTAGATATTTCAAGTTTGTTTTGAAATTTGATCTGCTTTATCTGATACTCTTTCACTGATTCTTTTTAATCTCTGATACTCTTTTTCAATTCAGATACTCTTTAACCACTGCAAAACATGTTCACTGCTGTAAAAATTTGTTTTGACTGTAATTTCAACAAACTATTTTTATCTTTTATTTTCCTACCTTTCTATCTTTCATAGTAAATCTGTCAATGACTACCAATATTTTTCACTTGGAATTTGTATTTTCTTTAACTTTGTGAAGTTTTCATTATGTTCTGTGTACCTAAAAAATTTGGTTTAATGACAAACAAGAGTCTTATCTCATTCTGCAAGTAAAATAACTCTTCAAAAATCCCGAGTAAGACTTTTCCTATTGGAATGCCTTGTCCACCACCTGATTTTTCAACTTTCTCCTCGGCATATTCTCTGATATTTTTATTGTAATCCTCCTGAGGCATTAATTTTTCATTGATGACCAAAATATTAGGAAAACTTCTTTGCCTCAAATTCTCAAATTTGACCATAAACCTGGTTATGGTAATGTTCATATTCTCACACTTCTCCTCTAACTGTTTCATCAGGTTCTTTTTGGTGATGAATTTCTTTATCTCAATGATAGTTTCAGTCTTGTCAGTAATTTAATCTCTTCCAACTCTTGCCTGTTCTTGCTGTTGAGAAACTTTATTAGTTCTAAAGCTTGTTCTGGTTTGCTGTCAAGTTCCTCTTTAGTCTTTTGAGTCTCTTCTAATGCTTCTTTGAGTAGATCTCTTTGTTCAAAATCACTTGAATGGAAGGCCACACATCATTTATGGCTTCTATGATCTTGTTCCATAAATTATTTTTCGGATATGAAATCTTTTTTTTTTAAAGTTAATTCCCTCTGTAATTTATTCAATTCTTCATTCGATCTGATGGCTTTCTGCTCATGTGTTTTGGCATTTATTTGAGCCAACTTGTTTAGATTTTCTAGATTTTCTATCATCTTCTTCAATCTGTTGATTTCACTTGTTTGAAGTGAAATTTCTTCCATAGCTTTCACTAGTTTGTTGGCCTCTCTTTAGGGTGAGCTACTGTTGTAGATGACTCTATAACTGATGTTGTGGATGATGTCACTAGCACTACAGTAGCCAGTGTAAATTTAGGTGCCAACTCTTTAGCTAGAGTTGATGGCATAGCTGTAGTAACCATAGGGATGAATGTAGGTGCTACTCGTGTTTTAGGTGTTTCTTTTTCATGGACAAGCTTGTCCATCCGAATTTCCATTTCTTTTATCTATTCTGTATGCTAAAATATTATGTTCATCATATCATATTTCTCATTTTGTCCTTCTATTATTTCCTTGGTTTGAGGATGTTCACTTGGAGGAAGTTTAAGTTGTTTCCTTGAAGCTACAATGTCCTCATTCTTTTTCTTTATTAATTGTTCTGCTCCCTTGACATTTCTAGGTCAAATCTAATCTGTAAGACCAATTCTTCCAAAGATTTGATTCTTAGATCCTTAGTATAAAAGGATGATTTGTCCAATTTCATCTAATCTTTCATGTTTGTGATAGTGTTCTAAAGTTTTTGAACACTCATAGCTTTAGTTGTAACAGTAGAGTACATCATCTCTGAACTCTGTCTATGAAATTCAATCTGATCAAAAGCATGAATTTTTTCTATTTGGACTTCTAAATCAATCTTCTTATAATCTGCCACTTCCTTTGGAGTTTTTACTATTGGCTACAATACTAACATGATTAGCTTTTTGTTTGAATAATCAAATGCAGACAAAGCATATTTTGAACACTTGGTGTTTGTTTCAGATATTGAGAGTAGATATCATTTTTTATTTATTCATTCTGTAACTTGATATGTTTGTACTTCTCCCTGATATCTAAATTTTTCTCCTCAATTGTTTGGGAGGATGAAGCTTCCATGTTATGTTGTTTCTCCATCAATTGTGTATTTCCATTGTTAACCTGTTCTTCATTCCTATTCTCTATATTCTGTTCATTTATGATAACAGTGGAAGCATCTGTGTTGGTGTCTGGGAGATATGTTTCTTCAACATCAATGGTTATCTTCTCTTTACCTACTGAATTTAACTTAGGCCTTTTGTTGTATCCTAACTTGAATTTAGCTTAAATGGTAGTTTCAGAAACATAGGTACCTTATTCTCTAATTCTCTTAGTGGCATTCTCTGTTTGATCAGCAGTCTCTAAAGTGTGACTAGTATCACTTTTCTTCACTGCATCTACTAAAGCATTCTCTATCCACTCAGTCTCATTGGAATATTTTTCTATCTCTGGTTTTGTCTCATGAATGAAGGGTGTTAACTTACATTTAACCCTCATTTTACTTATAATCCCTTGTGGATCATAATTCCAAGGATATATTTCTTCAAATATGCACTCCAATAGTTGTTTAGCTGCTTCTGCCTCTGCATCCTTATGATTGAAAATGATTGGTCCTACTTGATTCTTCAATTTGAATTATGTTTTCTTCTTTGTTGCTAAGAAATTGATAGAATCGGAGTTTAATATTTGCTTGATATACTCCAAGGCAAAAACTCCCATTGATACATGTTTGGACAACTTATAGGGCAACAAATTGGATCCAAACACTCTAATATCAGTATGTTTTTCATATAAGTACCAATCACCAGTCTTAGTTTGCTCTGACAACTGTAAAATATTCTTAATCTCATCACTTATCCCTGGCTGCTCTGTATTTTCTAATATTTTGATCAATGGACGGATGAATGAATCTGGAAAATATACATATGTGAGCTCTGTGGACTCTTTCCTGATCAAAGAGGTCTAGAAAATAACTGAAAGAGGATTCCCTTCTACATCAAGCTTTTGAAGGGTTACTTGAAAATTATCAGCTTGAAACTAAAAGAACATGTGGAAGAGGAAAGAGGTGTATCTGAACACTCATTCAATTGGAAATTTAACCAACTGGTTATGAATATTATCAACAATATATCGAGCATAATAAAAAATAACATATGGAGGTTGTCCTGGGGTAAATGTAGATAAGAAAACTAAAATGGATTCATCTGTATATTCATCAGTGAAATACCCTAGAATGAATGAAAGCATGGAAATTACATGCCTTAACCCTATGGAAATTTTTAAGTGGAATATGGAGGATTAATTTGAGGAATTTCTACCTATAAAGGCATATATATTTGGAAAATTAGGAATCTCTTATGAAAATCAAGGCCAATATACAACTTGGTAAGGGCCTCTATGGACAAAGGGACTGCTTGAGGATCAGGTTGGAGTTGTAGCATTTGGTTGATGGATTCAGTAGTAATGGTAAAACACACTTCCTCGTTGGCATTTACTTTGGCTCTCTGCTCAGGCACATAATATTGTTGACATAACCTAATGACCTCTTGACATGGATGAATTACTGGGACAACATATTTGGGCAAGTGTGATCCCCAAATATGAACTTCTTCTTAATTATCTAAGGATTTTTCATAGCTCGAGTTATGAATGTCTGGAAGATTAAATTCAATAATTGGGTTTGCTATTTTGTAGTCAACATCAGCTAATGAAATGTGCTTAATGTCTATGACAGGGGGTTGTAAAGTATTTACAATAAAAATAGTCTTAGAAGTCATCGCTGGAGTTGATTTTGGCACTTTGAAACCTTCAGGATTGCTAGAACTATGCTTTTTAGTCATTTTGGCTACTTCTGCAAGATTAAAGAGTTTGTAGAAGTATTTTTACTTTAGCAGAGGTTTCTTGGATAAAATATGGTCTTTCTTTGGGCTTTCCCTTCCAATTTTGGATTCTTAATAGGCTTTTATAGAAATCTACTGGTTTTAAACAAGAAACAAGGGTTTCTTGAGTTTTTCAGTGAATAATTGGACCAAAAAGTCTTTTGAGATTGGGCATAGAATTTTAGGCTACCTTCAGAGGGTTTTAGGGCTAAATTTGGTGTTTAAAACAGGGCGCAACATAAACATGGACTTTTTAGAAATTTTGACAGAGTTTGGCCTATTTTTTGGACTTTTTGATAGGGTTCTATGAATCAGTTTTTAATTCTAACTGGAATTGTATTTTTAAAGGTATTTTTAAAACTAAAAACAGGCTCAAATTTTGGAAGAAAAACTTTTATGCGTAGGTACAAGGTTTTGAAGAAGTCTTTGAGGTCTTTTGAACCAATTGAACGACTTCTTTCTAATCTCTGGAAAAACTCAAAGCTCCTATGCGATCTTCAATAGGTACAGGGGGGAATTTATAGGTTTTTCGGTAATAAACCAGTGAAAAATACCATTTTTCGAGTGAATATAGTGAATGTGCGCAGAGGAGGCTAACAGTGAATACATATAGTGAGTCTTTTTCGGATTTATTTATAAATTAGGGTTAATTTACCTTGCAATGAATGACGATCACATTAGGCGGGAAGGTGGTTTTAGTGTTTTGAAGGGGAGAAACCACTAGTGGTTATCACGTTCGATTTCGGTGGTAAGTTTTTTTGGAGGAAACCAACGCGATCCAGTGAAAATTAAGCATGTGGAGGAGGGAGAAAATCACAATACCACCCATTTCATATAGAAATGAGATGGGGAATATCACGCAACTTTATTTACGGTATAGGTATTCCACCGTTGGATCATGGGGTTCGATTGCAAATGACCCAAATCAATTGCAAAAGTTGCATCGGGTTGGAAAGAGTGGCCCAAGGTCTATATATGCGGCGGGTTTTTTGTACATGCAGGGATGGGTTTTAAACCTTAGAAATAACTATTTATCAGGGTTTAAAACTTTATATTATATTTTTTTAAGCAGAGGGATGAGGTTTACCTGTGAAAATCAATTAAAACATCAAGAATGTTATAAATAATATCTGGGCGCATGCTTTAATATATGGTATAATACAACATTAACAATTGTCTAAATACCATAGGGGCGGGGATTAGCTCTTATTCATAGGTTTAAACCAATGGAAAACAGGGCGGGGTTTTATTTTGTCACATGGGTTATTATAACATTGGTTTAAACATTAAAATAGAGGGTTTTGTGGGTTTATTTAAAATAAAAGGGATTTAATACTATACGGGTGGGTGTAATTAGGGATTTAATAATAATTTAGAAATTAATATGAAAAATGGATAATGTATGAATAAAAATACATGTTTAACTCTAAGTAAAGTGCAAATAAGCATAACTTGACTTTTTTGTATTTCTCCACACTTTAACTTAAGATAAAAGCATTCTTACGGCTTATGAATGATTTTTGAAAGAGAATGAAATTATTTATTTAGTCTTTTACTTTTACTAAGTAAAAATGGGTTTTTACTTAGGAAAAGAGGATTATGATTATGAATGAAGGGTAAATGCTAATGAATATGGGTATTTTGTAGGAATTCAATATTGTTTAACCAATCAGTCATCGAGCCTTGGGTCTGGTCCTAGCAGAAGTTAGAGAAATGCTCCGAGCATCTTTAACAAATAGTTTAGAATACTGAATATTTGTAGGGGAGGGGAAATTAGTAATTTTTGCCCGATGATGCTTTATTACATGCTTGCACAACTACTTTCTGCCTACCCATCTTTCTTTCTAACATTTTTTACTTCATTTTCATGGTTGAATTTAAGCTTGCAACCCTAAATCCATTTTCTTTCAAAGCATAAAAAATATCTAAGTCTAACTTTATTTCATCCGAGGGCTCAGATTAAACTGTTGAGCTCGTCAATTATTCTTTATCTTAACTATTGATTTGTCAAGTTTATACTATTTGACATATATTTATTCTCTAACTAAAACATAAAATTCAAAGCATGAAAAGTTAAGATTAAGTTGTTTAACTGATAATGGATTATGGCATTTATTGACAATATGTCGATAATCATTATTCTTGCAATAAAGTAAATAGTAGTGGCATTTTGACTTGCTCACTTTCAGGTCTTATTTTCATCTCTTTTTCTTTTGGGGTATATCTTTTCTAAGTCCTTTGATCTTTCTTTTAGGACTTTTACCCTCTTTTTATTTTTTATTATTTTTTATTTTTTCAAAATATGAGAAAACAAGTTGAAGAAAGCAAGGTATGTACATATTTACAAGAATATCAAAGTCAATTAAAAAATTATGAACCCTATTATTATAGGACCCTAACACCTCATAATTTAATAAACTACATAATTCAAATATACATTTTTTAAAATATTTTTTCCCTCATAATTTAATACATCTAATAAAATATAGAAGATGATGTTTTTAATTGTTATACACAATTTGAATAGAATCAAATTAAATTAACTTTTGTCATAGCATGATTTTATCATATATATTTTAATTATTTAAAACTTATTTTATCATTAAATCGTAATAATAAAAATTTATTAATCATTCATTTAAAATTAAAAACTATAAAGCTTTTCTCATTGGTAAATGATAAAATCAAATTAACATATTCTCATATTTAAAAGGACTATGATTATCATTAAGTTACATATCGAAGAAAGAAAGACTTGGATTTCTTTCTACTCTTGGAAAAAGGTAAAAGAGTCAAAAGTAGTATTAATGAATGAACCCACATCTTCTTCAGGTCATTCATGGACAGCAGTTGGTGGCAATAAAATAGAAACAACCACTACTTATCCTCCTTTCAAAGGGATTGTCCTAGGAGAAGGATAGAGTTCTGCTATTACATATCCCATAGTACAAAAGGAAAATCTGGTAGGAATTGAAAGGAGAGTCCAGACTGTAAGTGAACAAATAAACTGGACTAACACTGCCAGACTAGAAAAGAATGTTGCTAAAGCTTCTATTGTAAAGAACCAGATGGATCAGTTGCAAGTTTCTTTGAATGATGTAAATAAGGCATTGAATTATGTACAGTACAATTGTTCAGTAGTTAAAGATTATTCTTTGAAGTCTTTACAGAAGGTTGATGAAGTAGAAAGTTATATTATAGATCAGTTTATTTCTACTCGGCAACTTGTGACAAACTTGTCTGAGAAAACCCAGAAGGAGAAAGAAAAGAAGCCAGACAAGCCAATCCCCTCAGGATTTCTCCACAAAGGGAAAGCTGTGCAAATCCTGAAAAGTGTTGATAGATTTCCCAGCCTATTTCCCAAAGAGTCTATTCTAGAGTCTCTAAAGTTTAAAGTAACTATTGCCTCTCTGTTCCATGAGTCAGAATCTGAATATCATGTCTTACCTGTATATGAGCCCCTTGAAGCACAATATTCCAGGTACTCTCCTCCTGACTTAAATGGCCTTGGAAAAATTCCTGCAAGAGAAACCTTCTATCCCCAGAGCCATAAAGAATGCAACATAGACAACTTATCCTCTGCCCAGATCAAACAAGTCATTGATCAGATGATCACAGAGTATAAGTTGATGTGCATAGATGGAAAATCTGAAGTCGACGCACGTAAATCCCGCATTTCATGTTTTACAGGAACTCTAGCCAGATGCTGGGAACTAGAGTCTTCACCCGCTCTAATAGCATCCATGGAAGCTGAGGTGTTGAAAGATGAAAATGGAGATTTAAGATTTAATGAAGATGGAAAAGCCATGAATAATATGATTGGTGCCCTCACAGCACTAATCCAACAGACATTCTGTGGAGATGACCCAAACATTTCAGATCAAAATGAAATGATCCTCATGAATCTGAAGTGTCACAATATTAACCAGTATGAATATTTCGATAGAGATTGGATGAAGAGAATCTTCATGGTTAAGGACCCCAAGAACATTCTCTGGAATCAAGTCTACCTTGCAACATTGCCTTCCAAGCTGGTAGACATTCTCAAATTACAGGATGCTTTCTAGTTGCCACTGGAAACATATTTATGGGGTCAGATGTATAGCATAGTAACTAGAGTATTGATTACTCTTTGTACCAGTTCTAAAATGAATAAATCTATTGATAAATTGAATAGATTGCCTGGTACTAAATATTTTTGCAGCAAGTATGGGATCACAATTGATGACCCATTAGTACAAAGGCGCAAGACCAAGAAAAAGGCTAAAAAGACTTCTAGAAGTTATCAGCCTTATACTTATCATAGACGCAGCACAAGAATGTCTGCAATTCAAAGGCCAAGAAAGCCTTACCGAAAGCCTGCTCATAAGGGACGCTCCTCTAAATATGTCCTGAAGACTCATTATTATGAGCCACACGATATTCATCCTAAATATGTCAAGCTGAAAAGGATGCAATAGATAACTTGCTGGATTTGTGGAAAGAATCAAGAAAAGGTTTGGGACAAAAATATCAACAGAAATATAAAGGCAAACAACAAGTTAAAACTAAAGATAAATGTGGTAGATGTGGCTCTAGTTTTCACAAAATCGAAGACTGCCCCCGCTTGATGATCCAACAAGCCCAAAAGATTCTTCTTCTGTTTCTAATTCTGAACATTCTTCTTCTGAATCTAATATTGAAGAATTTCATGCTTATTGTGAATGTCCTGATTCTGACAATTGTCAATGTGAACATTGTTCTTCATCAGATTCTGGTTTTTCTTCTGATGTTCAGCTTGCAGAAGAATTTACAGGAAAAGTTAAAGTCCTCATGGCTCAAACTACAGAAGATGATATGAAATTTTTTTCCCAGATCCGAGCCATGGATGATGGTGATTTGAAGACCCGACTGCTTGATGCTTTTATGCAATCCTCGGGTGCTTCCTCCTCTACAAAACCCTCTAAGAAGTCCTTGTTCTGGTATACTTCTTATGAACGGAACACTAGAAGTTATCTCCGTCAACAACAGCAAAGAAAAGTTCGTGCACTCACTTTGGGGGAGGTGAGGAGGGAGATACACTTACTGAAAGGTGAAATTTCTACCCTCAAATTCAAAGTATCTGAATTAGAAAAATGCAAACTGGAAGAAGTTCATCCTGTTTCAGGAAGAAATACTAATTATATTATTCATGGAGCTCCTTCATATTCTGTTCCTGAACAACCAAAGGTTGAAATTGTTGAAGGAAAAGCTGATCCTGTTTTTGGATTCAGAGAAATATAGGTTCTTACTGTTCAATACCAGCACCACCATGTCAAGGTGAACATTTTAGTGCATGGTAAGACCTATAATGTAACTGCATTAATTGAATCAGGTGCAGATGTAAACATCCTTGATAAGAAGATTGTCCCCTCAAAGTTTTGGGCTAAAGTAGAAAGAAAAATTGTGGGATTAGGGGACAAAACACTTGAATATGAGATTCCTAAAGCCATGGTTTGTTTTAATTCTCATTGTTTAAAAGAAAAATTTGTTGTGGCTGATATTATTGTTGACTGCATCTTAGGAAATGTTTTCCTTGCAGCTGTAGAGCCTCATGGTTCATGGAGAACCAAGAACAATAAGGCAGGGTATTTCATTACAATGCCTACTTCTGATGGAAAGGGAAAAAGAATTGAGCTGCCTTATGTTTCCAAACAGAGAATATCTACTATGGTACAAGCCATGCATGAACTCAAAAAAGCTAAAGATAGTCTTGCAGAACTAAAATACCACAAGAACGTGATCAAAATTGAAGATCAGTTGAGTTCTGCAGTAGTTCAGAAAAAAATTGCTGAACTACAGAAACAGTTTGAAGAACAATGCTGTGCAGAAGAGCCAAATACATTTTGGCACTGCAAACAGCATAATATTGAGTTTCCCTACAAAGAAGGATATACGGGCAGACCATGCAAATCCAAAGCAATTCCCATGAACAAAGAATAACGAGAGCTCTTCAGGAAAGAAATAAATCAGCTGTTGCAGAGAAAGCTGATCAGAGAGTCAAGCAGTCCCTGGAACTGCTATGGCTTTTACGTGAATAAGAGAAGAGAACAGATAAGAGGTATCCCCAGGTTAGTCATTAACTATAAACCTCTTAATTTTGTTCTTGCAGATGATACTTATCATATCCCACATAAGGGAGATCTGTTGGGAAGGATAGCAGGAGCCAAGATATTTTCTAAGTTTGACCTGAAATCTGGCTTCTGGCAAGTGGCTATAGCAGAAAAAGACAAGTGGAAAACCGCATTCAGCATTCCTGGAGGCCACCATGAATGGAATGTGATGCCATTCGGACTGAAGCATGCACCTTCTAAGTTCTAGAAGGTAATGGATTCTATTTTCAAACCTTATGCAGAATGGCTCCTAACATACATTGATGATCTCCTAATATTCTCAAAAAATCTTCAAAATCACTTCAGGCATCTAAAGATTTTTATGAGATTAGTGAAGAAAAATGGCTTAGTCTTAAGTAAGAGAAATATGAAATTGTGTAAGACTAAGATCAAATTCTTGGGGCACACTATAGAGAATGGATTAATTGCTTTACAGAATCATGCTATTGAGTTTGCAGATACATTTCCAAACATCATTCTGGATAAAACCCAACTGCAAAGATTTCTGGGCTGTTTAAATTATGTAAGCAATTTTTATCCAAACTATGCCATTGACAGGTCTCTCCTAAACCAGAGACTCAGAAAGAATCCAAAGCCTTGGACAGAAGCCCATACTACGTCAATCAGACAGATCAAAGCCAAGGTAAGGAAACTCCCTATCCTACATGTTGCAGAAGATGGATATTTCAAAATTGTAGAATCAGATGCCAGTAATCTTGGTTGGGGAGGTGTGCTCAAACAGAGACCTACTAACAAAAGTATGAAAGAAGAAGAAAGATTTGTGCAGTATGCATCTGGAACATGGATTAAAGCTGAGAAAAATTACTCCACAATAGAACAAGAAGTTAAAGCTGTCGGGAACTGTTTCAGTAAGTTCTCTACTCATCTAGCTAATAGATTCTTCTTGCTAAGGACCGATGCTAAGGCCCTAGACAAAGTTTTAAATAAAACTATCAAAAACCCTGAAGATGCTAAATTTTCAAGATGGCAAGCTTTGTTTGCTAATTTTGACTTTAAGGTCGAGCATATTAAGGGAATAGATAATTCTCTGCTAGGATTTCTCAGCAGAGAGTTCATCCAGCATCAAGAACAGGAGGAAGAAGAAGACTATAACCATGTTATGGTTATTATCATAGAATGGGATCATACACAGGAAAAAAAGACACTCAGGTCTATTTCAGATGATGAATCATGGGTTGTGTACAAGGAGAAATGGAGGCCTACATGGCAGCTCCGAAATACAAAATTACTCGATGCAAATTTGCAAAGGCATACTGATATAATGCATCTTGTACCTGAAAGGAGGGTCTATCCTAAAGGAAATAAGTGGATACATGACATGATATATTCCACAAGTATGACAGCCTCCTATGAAGCAGAAAGATCCCTCTCGCAATATTTTTGTGATATGTTAGTCATTTGTACTGGTGGAAGTGACAGAACAAGAATCTACTATAATTCTTATACAATCAACCGGACAAGGTGGCCCGGAGAGTATACTGGAGGAAGATACCAGACATGGCCAGGTAATAATCCTAACTTGATTTTTCCTGACACAGTTTACAATTTTGCAGGATACAAACAACTATGGTGGGATCTGCTGAATAAGGATGGGCGCGGTGAAACTCACCACACCAAGCTCAGATTTGGACCTACCTAGATAAATCAATCCCACTATGCTTGCCCCTAGACATGTGACTGGTGGTTTGATTATGGACTAAGTGCATATGGCATGGATCCAGTTTACTATGAATCATATTTTTAAAGCCAATGCAATGATTGTCTAGAAAGCACTTGGGGAGAATGCTTTCATAGTCTGTGTCAAACAGTCAGTGATTTGAGCCAACTTGAGTATAAACTTGTAAATCCAATATTAAATTGCTACAAGAAAAGGCAATTACAATGGTTGGTTCTAACCAAAGTAAAACATCAGATCATTTTAAATAAACCCATGATTGTCAGAAGAATTTACACAAAAGCTTGGGACAATGATCTGTATCCAAGACTCTGGTTTCCCGGTATTACTATCCTTGATCAGGCCGAAACTAGTACAAGCGATTCTAGTGGGCTCCACTAAAAAAAAGTATCCATAGTGTAATAATACCCAGTCACGGGTTTACAGTGACAGGTCTTTTCCCGAGGGCTTTTCACCTGTCCGAAAAGCATCCTCTTTGTATATAATTCTGTTTCCTCGTGGGCCTTGTACAGAAAAGGTATCCACTGTGTTATGTACACACACTTCACATGTTAATGTCAGACGGACGAATCTCGGTGCAGATGTCACTTCGGTGTTACCCGAAAGTCATGATTCTCCTCCACGTGTCAATAATCCGACGGACCAAACGAATGTTTGTCCCCCCTCTTTTCCTATATAGGGACGGTTCAGGCTCATTGTTTAGCATTCGCATTCAGAGAGTTTAGAGTCTAGAGTCATTTGAGTTTTGAGTCTGAGTCGAGCTGAAGCTCTCTACTTTGCATCTGCGTGAAGCCTCGCGATCTGCTTGCATCACGGTGCTAAGACTCAAGTCCATAGGTGATCAGAGAAGCCTGCGTGTCTATGTGCTCGGCATAGGCAAGAACCTAAAGTGGCCTGATGATAGATCGAGTCTGTATATTGTCATCTGTTTGTTTTGAGTAACATAACTTTGAGACAGAGTCTGCACGTTGGCTAGGAAGCCTCCAGTAGCGCTCACTCTGTATGAGTAGCTAAACTCTGGTAAAAGCCACTGCAGTCTATCTATGGAAAGAGATTTGAATCCAGAAGTCTGTAATCTGATTGTAAAATCATTCTGAATATCAATAAAGAGAGAAGTATTTTTTCCACATGTTAAGAACTGTAACTCTGAGCTTTATGAATGACCACTGAAGTAGTATTGTTTTCTTTTTTATCGCCAAAAGTTCGCCAGACGTTCGCGAAAATCACCAAGGGACACGGAGTAGGCCAGAAAAGGCGAAGGAAGCCGCAGAGAGAGCCGAAAGAAGTGTGAACATGATAGTAGGTTCGTGTATGGGTTCGCATAGGGTCTCTTAAAGAGGCAAGAATAAACTCAGTGAGCTAGTTTTCCTGTTGTGCAGTTTGTAGTGCAAACTCGTGTGAGAGGTCCCTGCAGTAAAATTGGTACTCTGCGTCTCAGGTTTATAATGATCTGGGTGTTTGGCACTTAAAAGCTGCCACCAGAATTACAATCAAAGAATCCATAAGCTCAATATAAGAAAATTCTGACCGTGTACAGTTGATTCCCTTGTTAAATCCTAAGGAGCTTCAAACAGAAGCTAGAAAGCTAGGAACACAATTCCTGCATCTTGGATGCATCAAAGTGGGAATCCAAGCCCTTATCCATCAGGGTGTTGAAACCTATGTGTTAGCAACTGTAAGAGATCTAACACATAATAAGTACATTGATTCTCTCATTAGAGGAATAGTTGCACCATTGTCAAATGGCCCAGTCTGGTTTGACTGTTATC
The DNA here is from genome assembly GCA_034641835.2 of Pinus albicaulis. Lineage (NCBI taxonomy): Eukaryota > Viridiplantae > Streptophyta > Pinopsida > Pinales > Pinaceae > Pinus > Pinus albicaulis. Next base: position 1,571,407,309 of record CM076584.1, read on the forward strand.
CCAAATTCTCTGTAAATGTGTTTGATGAAACATTGGCCGATATACTACAACTGCAAATCCAGACGACTGGATTTGATATGAAGAAAATAAGAAACAATATCGCCATTCAGTTCAGAGGTTGTTTCTGTCACACCAGTACTTTATTTCCAGCAGTCCTCCATGCCCCCAGCCGAGAGTCTGAAACCAATGTTGTAGTCATGACAGATGCAAAGAACCAAAAGATTGAAAACCAAGCCATCAAATGGGAAGATCTGTCATTTCCTGAACACTGGGTAGTACCAAATCCAAAGCCTCTCACCATACAAAAAATTACTTCTGCAAATATTTATGAAAATCAATCCTCAGCCACTTTATCTTTCCCAAGAAGATCTACAATAGACAGGCGTAGGATTGATGCAGAATGTAAAAATTCTCCACTGTATATACCTCCTAATTCATTTGATACTGCATGTTCCAGTGTTGTAAATACTTCTTGTCATCATACAGCTTTGTTTGAGTTTGCTTTATTAGTCAATTTTAATCCATTACAAGTTGAATTGCCTCAGTGCCATCAGTCTGTAAATCTCAAACATCTTGCTGAAATGGTCATTAAACATCAGAACCATAATCCTAGAACAGGTGATGCACCTCCACCTACATCAGTCACCCCCTGTCCGAATCCGAAATTTTCTGATATCCCTTTTCCCCATGAAGATAACCATGTGCTTATGATGCAACTAGTTCCTTCTCTGCAAGATGAAGATCCTAGACTCACTGAGATATTCATGAATATGCAATCCCCTAAAGATAAGCATGGTTTAGGGTATTAAAATCAAAAGGATTTCCTAATCCCAGAATGCAGATTTAAAGATCTGCCAGAAGATGTCAAAAGACCATCTGTCCCAGAAATCCAGAAGTTTTATACACTAATGGATGGTTGTGAGAAACACAGAATCCCTACTCAATGGATGAAGCAGATGATAAATTGGGATTTGTTTACTCATCCAGAAGCAGATGAATTTGCTGTCAGCAATACTCCAGAACAAAAGAAAACTTTAGCCTTAGAATGGAAACAATATATGGAAGAAAGAAAGACTTGGATTTCTTTCTACTCTTAGAAAAAGGTTAAAGAGTCAGAAGTAGTATTAATGAATGAATCCACATCTTCTTCAGGTCATTCATGGATAGAATTTGATGGCAATAAAATAGAAACACCCACTAGTTATCCTCCTTTCAAAGGGATTGTCCTAGGAGAAGGACAGAATTCTGCTATTGCATATCCCATAGTACAAAAGGAAAATCTGGTAGGAATTGAAAGGAGAGTCCAGACTGTAAGTGAACAAATAAACTAGACTAACACTCCCATCACAGGACTAGAAAAGAATGTTGCTAAAGCTTCTGTTGTAAATAACCAGATGGATCAGTTGCAAGTTTCTTTGAATGATGTAAATAAGGTATTGAATTCTGTACAGTACAATTGTTCAGTAGTTAAAGATTTTTCTTTGAAGTCTTTACAGAAGGTTGATGAAGTAGAAAGTTGTATTATAGATTAGTCTATTTCTACTTGGAAACTTGTGATATACTTGTCTGAGAAAACCTATAAGGAGAAAGAAAAGAAGCCAGACAAGCCAATCCCCTCAGGATTTCTCCACAAAGGGAAAGCTGTGCAAATCCTGAAAAGTGTTGATAGATTTCCCAGCCTATTTCCCAAAGAGTCTGTTCCAGAGTCTCCAAAGTTTAAAGTAACTATTGCCTCTCTGTTCCATGAGTCAGAATCTGAAGATCATGTCTTACCTGTATATGAGCCCCTTGAAGCCCAATATACCAGGTACTCTCCTCCTGACTTAAATGGCCTTGGAAAAATTCCTGCAAGAGAAACCTTCTATCCCCAGAGCCATAAAGAATGGAACATAGACAACTTATCCTCTGCCCAGATCAAACAAGTAATTGATCGGATGATCACAGAGTATAAGTTGATGTGCATAGATGGCAAATCTGAAGTCGAGGCATGTAAATCCCTCATTACATGTTTTACAGGAACTCTAGCCAGATGGTGGGAACTAGAGTCTTCACCCACTCTCATAGCATCCATGGAAGCTGAGGTGTTGAAAGATGAAAATGGAGATGTAATATTTCATGAAGATAGCAAAGCCATGAATAATATGATTGGTGCGCTCACAACACTAATCCAACAGACATTCTGTGGAGATGACCCAAACATTTCAGATCAAAATGAAATGATCCTCATCAATATGAAGTGTCGCAATATTAACCAGTATGAAGATTTCCATAGAGATTGGACGCAAAGAATCTTCATGGTTAAGGACCCCAAGAACATTCTATGGAAGCAAGTCTACCTTGCAGCATTGCCTTCCAAGCTGGCAGACATTCTCAAATTACAGGATGCTTTCTAGTTGCCACTGGAAACATATTTATGGGGTCAGATGTATAGCATAGTAACTAGAGTATTGATTACTCTTTGTACCAGTTCTAAAATGAATAAATCTATTGATAAATTGAATAGATTACCTGGTACTAAATATTTTTGCAGGAGGTATGGGATCACAATTGATGACCCATTAGTACAAAGGTGCAAGACCAAGAAAAAGGCTAAAAAGACTTCCAGAAGTTATCAGCCTTATACTTATCACAGACGCAGCACAAGAATGTCTGAAATTCAAAGGCCAAGAAAGCGTTACCGAAAGCCTTCTCACAAGGGATGCTCCTCTAAATATGTCCCGAAGACTCATTATTATGAGCCACAAGATATTCATCCTAAAGATGTCAAGCTGAAAAGGATGCAACAGATAACTTGCTGGGTTTGTGGAAAGACAGGACATACAGAAAATTTATGTCCTGATGCTAAAGAATCAAGAAAAGGTTCGGGACAAAAATCTCAACAGAAATATAAAGGCAAACAACAAGTTAAAACTGAAGATAAATGTGGCAGATGTGGCTCTATTTTTCACAAAATCAAAGACTGCCCCTGCTTGATGATCCAACAAGCCCAAGAAGATTCTTCTTTTGTTTCTAATTCTGAATATTCTTCTTCTAAATCTGATATTGAAGAATTTCATGCTTATTGTGAATGTCCTGATTCTGACAATTGTCAATGTGAACATTTTTCTTCATCAGATTCTGGTTTTTCTTCTAATGATCAGCTTGTAGAAGAATTTATAGACAAAGTTAAAGTTCTCATGGCTCAAAATACAGAAGATGATATAAAAAAAAATTCCTAGATCCGAGCCATGGATGATGGTGATTTGAAGACCCGGCTGCTTGATGATTTTATGCAATCCTCAGGTGCTTCCTCCTCTACAAAACCCTCTAAGAAGTCCTTGTTCTTGGATACTTCTTATGAACAGAACACCAGAAGTTATCTCCGTCAACAACAACAAAGCAAAGTTCATGCACTCACTTTGGGGGAGGTGAGTACGGAGAAACACTTACTGAAAGGTGAAATTTCTGCCCTCAAATTCAAAGTATCTGAATTAGAAAAAGGCAAACACGAAGAATTTCATCATGTTTCAGGAAGAAATACTAATTATATTATTCATGGAGCTCCGTCATATTCTGTTCCTGAACAACCAAAGGTTGAAATTGTTGAAGGAAAAGCTGATCCTGTTTTTTGATTAAGAGAAATGCAGGTTCTTACTGTTCAATACCAGCACCACCATGTCAAGGTGAACATTTTAGTGCATGGTAAGACCTATAATGTAACTGCATTAATTGACTCAGGTGCAGATGTAAACATCCTTGATAAGAAGATTGTCCCCTCAAAGTTTTGGGCTAAAGCAGAAAGAAAAATTGTGGGATTAGGGGACAAAACACTTGAATATGAGATTCCTAAAGCCATGGTTTGTTTTAATTCTCATTGTTTAAAAGAAAAATTTGCTATGGCTGATATTCCTGTTGACTGCATCTTAGGAAATTTTTTCCTTGTAGCTGTAGAGCCTCATGGTTCATGGAGAACCAAGAACAATAAGGCAAGGTATTTCATTACAATGCCTACTTCTGATGGAAAGGGAAAAAGAATTGAGCTGCCTTATGTTTCCAAACAGAGAATATCTACTATGGTACAAGCCATGCAGGAACTCAAAAAAGCTGAAGATAGTCTTGAAGAACTAAAAGACCACAAGAACCTGATCAGAATTGAAGATTAGTTGAGTTCTGCAGTAGTTCAGAAACAAATTGCTGAACTACAGAAACAGTTTTAAGAACAATGCTGTGCAGAAGAGCCAAATGCATTTTGGCACCGCAAACAACATAATATTGAGTTTCCCTACAAAGAAGGATATACGGGCAGACCATGCAAATCCAGAGCAATTCCCATGAACAAAGAATACCGAGAGCTCTGCGAGAAAGAAATAAATCAGCTGTTGCAGAGAAAGCTAATCAGAGAGTCAAGTAGTCCCTGGAACTGCTATGGCTTTTACGTGAATAAGAGAAGCGAACAGATAAGAGGTATCCCCAAGTTAGTCATTAACTATAAACCTCTTAATTCTATTCTTGCAGATGATACTTATCCTATCCCACATAAGGGAGATCTGTTGGGAAAGATAGCAGGAGCCAAGATATTTTCTAAGTTTGACCTGAAATCTGGCTTCTGGCAAGTGGCTATAGCAGAAAAAGACAAGTGGAAAACCGCATTCAGCGTTCCTGGAGGCCACTATGAATGGAATGTGATGCCATTCGGAATGAAGCATGCACCTTCTAAGTTCTAGAAGGTGATGGATTCTATTTTCAAACCTTATGCAGAATGGCTCCTAGCATACATTGATGATCTCCTAATATTCTCAAAAAATCTTCAAGATCACTTCAGGCATCTAAAGATTTTTATGAGATTAGTGAAGAAAAATGGCTTAGACTTAAGTAAGAAAAAGATGGAATTGTGTAAGACTAAGATCAAATTCTTGGGGCACACTATAGAGAATGGATTAATTGCTTTACAGAATCATGCTATTGAGGTTGCAGATAAATTTCCAGACATCATTCTGGATAAAACCCAACTGCAAAGATTTATGGGCTGTTTAAATTATGTAAGCAATTTTTATCCAAACTGTGCCATTGACAGTTCTCTCCTAAACCAGAGACTCATAAAGAATCCAAAGCCTTGGACAGAAGCCCATACTACGTCAATTAGACAGATCAAAGCCAAGGTAAGGAAACTCTCTATCCTACATGTTGCAGAAGATGGATATTTCAAAATTGTAGAATCAGATGCCAGTAATCTTGGTTGGGGAGGTGTGCTCAAACAGAGAGCTACTGACAAAAGTATGAAAGAAGAAGAAAGAGTTGTGCAGTATGCATCTGGAACATGGAGTAAAGCTGAGAAAAATTACTCCACAATAGAACAAGAAGTTAAAGTTGCCTATAACTATGTCAGTAAGTTCTCTATTCATCTAGCTAATAGATTCTTCTTGCTAAGGACCAATGCTAAGGCCTTAGAAAAAGTTTTAAATAAAACTATCAAAAACCCTGAAGATGCTAAATTTGCAAGATGGAAAGCTTTGTTTTCTAATTTTGACTTTAATGTCGAGCATATTAAGGGAATTGATAATTCTCTGCCAGAGTTTCTGTGAGTTCATCGGCTTTATCAGAACTTGAGATCTGTAAGGGCTATAGCCATGTTATGGTTATTACATCACAAATAAGGATCATACATAGCAAAGAGACTAACAAGGTCTATTTGAGATGATGAATCATGGGGGCATTGTACAAAGAATGGATACTACATGGGATCTCGAAATACAAGTAATCTCGTGCAAATGCGAATATGCGATATAATGCATCTTGTACACTTTGAAGAGTGTATCCTAAAGGAAATAAGTGGATACATGACATGATATATTCCACAAGTATGACAGCCTCCTATGAAGCAGAAAGATCCCTCTCGCAAGATTTTTGTGATCTGTCAGTCATTTGTACTGGTGGAAGTGACAGAACAAGAATCTACTATAAGTCTTATACAATCAACCGGACAAGGTGGCCCGGAGAGTATACTGGAGGAAGATACTAGACATGGCCAGGTAATAATCCTGACTTGATTTTTCCTGACACAGTTTACAATTTTGCAGGATACAAACAACAATGGTGGGATCCGCTGAATAAGGATGGGCGCAGTGAAACTCACCACACCAAGCTCAGATTTGGACCTACTTGGATAAATCAATCCCTCTATGCTTGCCCCTGGACATGTGACTGGTGGTTCGATTATGGACTAAGTGAATATGGCATGGATCCAGTTTACTATGAATCATATTTTCAAAGCCAATGCAATGATTGTCTAGAAATCACTTGGGGAGAATGCTTTCATAGTCCATGTCAAACAGTCCGTGATTTGAGCCAACTTGAGTATAAACTTGTAAATCCAATGTTAAATTGCTACAAGAAAAGGCAATTACAATGGTTGGTTCTAACCAAAGTAAAACATTAGATCATTTTAAATAAACCCATGATTGTCAGAAGAATTTACACAAAAGCTTGGGACGATGATCTGTATCCAAGACTCCGATTTCCCGGTATTACTATCCTTGATCAGGCTGAAACGAGTACAAGCGGTTCTAGTGGGCTTCGCTAAAACAAAAGTATCCATAGTGTAATAATACCCAGTCACGGGTTTACAGTGACAGGTATTTTCCCGAGGGCTTTTCACCTGTCCGAAAAGCATCCTCTCTGTATATAATTATGTTTCCTTGTATAGAAAAGGTATCCACTGTGTTATGTACACACACTTCACATGTTAATATCGGACAGACGAATCTCGGTGCGGATGTCACTTCGGTGTTACCCGAAAGCCATGATTCTCCTCCACGTGTCAATAATCCGACGGACCAAACAATTTTTTGTCCCCCCTCTTTTCCTATATAAGGAGGGTTTAGGCTCATTGTTTGGAATTCGCATTCGGAGAGTTTAGAGTCTAGAGTCATTTGAGTTTTGAGTCAGAGTTGAGCCGAAGCTCCCTGCTCTGCATCTGCGCGAAGCCTCGTTATCTGCTTGCATCACGGTGCTAAGACTCAAGTCCATAGGTGATCAGAGAAGCCTGCGTGTCTATGTGCTCGGCATAGGAAAGAACCTAAAGTGGCCTGATCATAGATCGAGTCTGTATATTGTCATCTGTGTGTTTTGAGTAACAGAACTCTGAGACAGAGTCTGCACGTTGGCCAGGAAGCCTCCAGTAGCGCTCACTCTGTATGAGTAGCTAAAGTCTGGTAAAAGCCACTGCAGTCTATCTCTGGAAAGAGATCTGAATCCAGAAGTCTGTAATATGATTGTAAAATCATTCTAAATATCAATAAAGAGAGAAGTATTTGTTTCGTATGTTAAGAACTGTAACTCTGAGCTTTATGAATGACCACTGAAGTAGTATTGTTTTCTTTTTTATCGCCGAAATTTCGCCAGACTTTCGCGCAAATCACGGAGGGACACGGAGTAGGCCAGAAAAGGCGAAGGAAGTAGCAGAGAGAGCCGAAAGAAGTGTGAACGTGATAGTAATTTCGTGTATGGGTTCGCATAGGGTTTCTTAAAGAAGCAAGAATAAACTCAGTGAGCCAGTCTGCCTATTGAGCACTTTGCAGTGCAAACCCATGTGAGAGGTCCCTGCAGTAAAATTGCTTTCAGCTTGACATCTTTAGGATGAATATCGTGTGGCTCATAATAATGAGTCTTCGGGACATATTTAGAGGAGCGTCCCTTGTGAGCAGGCTTTCGGTAAGGCTTTCTTGGCCTTTGAATTGCAGCCATTCTTGTGTTGCAGCTGTGATAAGTATAAGTCTGATAAATTCTGGAAGTCTTTTTAGCCTTTTTCTTGGTCTTGCGCCTTTGCACTAATGGGTCATCAATTGTGATCCCATACCTGCTGCAAAAAGATTTAGTACCAGGCAATCTATTCAATTTATCAATAGATTTATTCATTTTAGAACTGGTACAAAGAGCAATCAATACTCTAGTTACTATGCTATACATCTGAACCCATAAATATGTTTCCAGTGGCAACTGGAAAGCATCCTGTAATTTGAGAATGTCTACCAGCTTGGAAGGCAATGCTGCAAGGTAGACTTGCTTCCAGAGAATGTTCTTGGGGTCCTTAACCATGAAGATTCTTTGCATCCAATCTCTATGGAAATTTTCATACTGGTTAATATTGTGACACTTCAGATTCATGAGGATCATTTCATTTTGATCTGAAATGTTTGGGTCATCTCCACAGAATGTCTGTTGGATTAGTGCTGTGAGGGCACCGATCATATTATTCATGGCTTTGCCATCTTCATGAAATCTTACATCTCCATTTTCATCTTTCAACACCTCAGCTTCCATGGATGCTATGAGAGCGGGTGAAGACTCTAGTTCCCACCATCTGGCTAGAGTTCCTGTAAAACATGGAATGAGGGATTTACATGCCTCGACTTCAGATTTTCCATCTATGCACATCAACTTATACTCCGTGATCATCTGATCAATGACTTGTTTGATCTGGGCAGAGGATAAGTTGTCTATGTTCCATTCTTTATGGCTCTGGGGATAGAAGTTTTCTCTTGCAGGAATTTTTCCAAGGCCATTTAAGTCAGGAGGAGAGTACCTGGTATATTAGGCTTCAAGGGGCTCATATACAGGTAAGACATGATCTTCAGATTCTGACTCATGGAACAGAGAGGCAATAGTTACTTTAAACTTTGGAGACTCTGGAACAGACTCTTTGGGAAATAGGCTGGGAAATCTATCAACACTTTTCAGGATTTGCACAGCTTTCCCTTTGTGGAGAAATCCTGAGGGGATTGGCTTGTCTGGCTTCTTTTCTTTCTCCTTCTGGGTTTTCTCAGAAAAATCTGTCACAAGTTGCCGAGTAGAAATAGACTGATCTATAATACAACTTTCTACTTCATCAACCTTCTGTAAAGACTTTGAAGAAAAATCTTTAACTACTGAACAATTGTACTATCCAGAATTCAATGCCTTATTTACATCATTCAAAGAAACTTGCAACTGATCCATCTGGTTCTTTACAACAGGAGCTTTAGCAACATTCTTTTCTAGTCCTGTGATGGAAGTTAGTCCAGTTTATTTGTTCACTTACAGTCTGGACTCTCCTTTCAATTCCTACCAGATTTTCCTTTTGTACTATGGGATATGCAATAGAAGAATTATGTCCTTCTCCTAGGAAAATCCCTTTGAAAGGAGGATAACTAGTGGTTGTTTCTATTTTATTGCCATCAACTGCTGTCCATGAATGACCTGAAGAAGATGTGGGTTCATTCATTAATACTACTTCTGACTCTTTAACCTTTTTCCAAGAGTAGAAATAAATCCAAGTCTTTCTTTCTTCCATATATTGTTTCCATTCTAAGGCTAAAGTTTTCTTTTGTTCTGGAGTATGGCTGACAGCAAATTCATCTGCTTCTGGATCAGTAAAAAAATCCCAATTTATCATCTGCTTCATCCATTGAGCAGGGATTCTGTGTTTCTCACAACCATCCATTACTATATAAAACTTCTGGATTTCTGGGACAGATGGTCTTTTGACATCTTCTGACAGATCTTTAAATCTGCATTATGGGATCAGGAAATCCTTTTGATTGTAATACCCTAAACCATTATTATCTTTAGGGGATTGCATATTCATTAATATCTCAGTGAGTCTAGGATCTTCATCTTGCAGAGAAGAAACTAGGTGCATCATAAGCACATGGTCATCTTCATGGGGAAAAGGAATATCAGAACATTTCGGATTCGGACAGGGGGTGACTGATGTATACGGAGGTGCATCACCTATTCTAGGATTATGGTTCTGATGTTTAATGACCATTTCAGCAAGATGTTTGATATTTACAGACTGATGGCATTGAGGGAATTCAACTTGTAATGAATTAAAATTGATTAATAAAGCAAACTCAAACAAAGCTGTATGATGACAAGAAGTATTTACAACACTGGAACATGCAGTATCAAATGAATTAGGATTTATATACAGTGGATACTTTTTACATTCTGCGTCAATCCTACGCCTGTCTATTGTAGATCTTCTTGGGAAAGATAAAGTGGCTGAGGATTGATTTTCAGAAATATTTGCAGAAGTAATTTTTTGTATGGCGAGAGGCTTTGGATTTGGTACTACCCAGTGTTCAGGAAATGACAGATCTTCCCATTTGATGGCTTGGTGTTCAACCTTTTGGTTCTTTCCATCTGTCATGACTACAACACTGGTTTTAGACTCTCGACTGGGGGCATGGAGGACTGCTGGAAATAAAGTACTAGTGTGACGGAAACAACCTCTGAACTGAATGGCGATATTGTTTCTTCTTTTCTTCATATCAAATCCAGTCGTCTGGATTTGCAGTTGTAAGATATCGGCCAATGTTTCATCAAACACATTTACAGAGAAGTTGGGATAACAGTCAAGCCAGACTGGGCCATTTGACAATGGTGAAACTATTCCTCCAATGAGAGAATCAATGTACTTATTATGTGTTAGATCTCTTACAGTTGCTAACACATAGGTTTCAACACCCTGATGGATAAACGCCTGGATTCCCACTCTGATGCATCCAAGATGCAGGAATTGTGTTCCCAGCTTTCTAGCTTCTGTTTGAAGCTCCTTAGGATTTAACAAGGGAATCAACTGTACACCGTCAGAATTTTTTTCTATTGAGCTTATGGATTCTTTGATTGTAATTCTGGTGGCAGCTTTTAAGTGCCAGACACCCAGATCATTATAAACCTGAGACGTAAAGATCTTGGGTAGAACCCATCTAGCCTGAGGCTCAGTTTCTTTATATAAGTGATCTGACTCATTTATGACTCGACTACTACTAGATGCAAACATATCCTTGAGAGGGTCTTGTTGAGATTTATCTTACTCTTTAAGTTCTCGGAAAGATACAAATTTTCTGAATGGGTCCATTTTTACTTTAGAAAATAAAGAGAGGATGATTATAAGAACTAACCTTTTCACGAACCAGTTGACAAACTGTGACTGGCTCTGATACCAATTTTACTGCAGGGACCTCTCACACGGGTTTGCACTGCAAACTTCTCAACAGGCAGACTGGCTCACTGAGTTTATTATTGCTTCTTTAAGAGACCCTATGCGAACCCATACACGAACCTACTATCACGTTCACACTTCTTTCGGCTCTCTCTGCAGCTTCCTTCGCCTTTTCTGGCCTACTCCGTGTCCCTCGGTGATTTTCGTGAACGTCTGGCGAACTTTCGGCGATAAAAAAGAAAACAATACTACTTCAGTGGTCATTCATAAAGCTCAGAGTTACAGTTCTTAACATGCGGAACAAATACTTCTCTCTTTATTGATATTCAGAATGATTTTACAATCAGATTACAGACTTCTGGATTCAGATCTCTTTCCAGAGATAGATTGTAGTGGCTTTTACCAGACTTTAGCTACTCATACAGAGTGAGCGCTACTGGAGGCTTCCTGGCCAACGTGCAGACTCTGTCTCAGAGTTCTGTTACTCAAAACACACAGATGACAATATATAGACTTGATCTATGATTAGGTCACTTTAGGTTCTTGCCTATGCCGAGCACATAGACACGCAGGCTTCTCTGATCACCTATGGACTTGAGTCTTAGCACCGTGATGCAAGCAGATCGCGAGGCTTCGCGCAGATGCAGAGCAGGGAGCTTCGGCTCGACTCAAACTCAAAACTCAAATGACTCTAGACTCTAAACTCTCCGAATGCAAATGCCAAACAATGAGCCTGAACCCTCCTTATATAGGAAAAGAGGGGGGACAAACATTCGTTTGGTCCATTGGATTATTGACACGTGGAGGAGAATCATGGCTTTCGGGTAACACCGAAGTGACATCTGCACCGAGATTCGTCCGTCTGACATTAACATGTGAAGTGTGTGTACATAACACAGTGGATACCTTTTCTGTACAAGGCCCACGAGGAAACAGAATTATATACAAAGAGGATGCTTTTCGGACAGGTGAAAAGCCCTCGGGAAAAGACCTGTCACTATAAACCCGTGACTGGGTATTATTACACTATGGATACTTTTATTTTAGCGGAGCCCACTAGAACCGCTTGTACTGGTTTCAGCCTGATCAAGGATAGTAATACCGGGAAACCGGAGTCTTGGATACAGATCATCGTCCCAAGATTTTGTGTAAATTCTTCTGACAATCATGGGTTTATTTAAAATGATCTGATTTTTTACTTTGGTTAGAACCAACCATTGTAATTGCCTTTTCTTGTAGCAATTTAATATTGGATTTACAAGTTTATACTCAAGTTGGCTCAAATCACGGACTGTTTGACATGGACTATGAAAGCATTCTCCCCAAGTGCTTTCTAGACAATCATTGCATTGGCTTTGAAAATATGATTCATAGTAAACTGGATCCATGCCATATACACTTAGTCCATAATCGAACCACCAGTCACATGTCCAGGGGCAAGCATAGTGGGATTGATTTATCCAGGTAGGTCCAAATCTGAGCTTGGTGTGGTGAGTTTCACCTCGCCCATCCTTATTCAGTAGATCCCACCATAGTTGTTTGTATCCTACAAAATTGTAAACTGTGTCAGGAAAAATCAAGTCAGGATTATTACCTGGCCATGTCTGGTATCTTCCTCCAGTATACTCTCCGGGCCACCTTGTCCGGTTGATTGTATAAGACTTATAGTAGATTCTTGTTCTGTCACTTCCACCAGTACAAATGACTGACAGATCACAAAAATCTTGCGAGAGGGATCTTTCTACTTCATAGGAGGCTGTCATACTTGTGGAATATATCATGTCATGTATCCACTTATTTCCTTTATGATAGACCCTCCTTTCAGGTACAAGATGCATTATATCAGTATGGCTCTGCAGATTTGCATCGAGTACTTTTGTATTTCGGAGCTGCCATGTAGGCCTCCATTTCTCCTTCTACACAGCCCGTGATTCATCATCTGAAATAGACCTGAGTGTCTCTTTTTGCTGTGTATGATCCCATTCTATGATAATAACCATAACATGGTTATAGTCTTCTTCTTCCTCCTGTTCTTGATGCTGGATGAACTCGTTGCTGAGAAAATCTGGCAGAGAATTATCAATTCCCTTAATATGCTCGACCTTAAAGTCAAAATTAGCAAACAAATCTTGCCATCTTGCAAATTTAGCATCTTCAGGGTTTTTGATAGTTTTATTTAAAAATTTGTCTAAGGCCTTAGCATCGTTCCTTAGCAAGAAGAATCTATTAGCTAGATGAATAGAGAACTTACTGACACAGTTCCAAGCAGCTTTAACTTCTTGTTCTATTGTGGAGTAATTTTTCTCAGCTTTACTCCATGTTCCAGATGCATACTACACAACTCTTTCTTCTTCTTTCATACTTTTGTCAGTAGGTCTTTGTTTGAGCACACCTCCCCAACCAAGATTACTGGCATCTGATTCTACAATTTTGAAATATCCATCTTCTGCAACATGTAGGATAGGGAGTTTCCTTACCTTCGCTTTGATCTGTATGATTGACGTAGTATGGGCTTCTGTCCAAGGCTTTGGATTCTTTCTGAGTCTCTGGTTTAGGAGAGACCTGTCAATGGCACAGTTTGGATAAAAATTGCTTACATAATTTAAACATCCCAGAAATCTTTGCAGTTGGGTTTTATCCAGAATGATGTCTGGAAATTTATTTGCAAACTCAATAGCATGATTCTTTAAAGAAAATAATCCATTCTCTATAGTGTGCCCCAAGAATTTGATCTTAGTCTTACACAATTCCATCTTTTTCTTACTTAACACTAAGCCATTTTTCTTCACTAATCTCATAAAAATCTTTAGATGCCTGAAGTGATCTTGAAGGTTTTTTGAGAATATTAGGAGATCATCAATGTATGCTAGGAGCCATTCTGCATAAGGTTTGAAAATAGAATCCATTACCTTCTGGAACTTAGAAGGTGCATGCTTCAGTCTGAATGGCATCACATTCCATTCATAATGGCCTCCAGGAATGCTGAATGCGGTTTTCCACTTGTCTTTTTCTACTATAGCCACTTTCCAGAAGCTAGATTTCAGGTCAAACTTAGAAAATATCTTGGCTCCTGCTATCCTTCCCAACAGATCTCCCTTATGTGGGATAGGATAATTATCATCTGCAAGAACATAATTAAGAGGTTTATAGTTAATGACTAACCTGGGGATACCTCTTATCAGTTCGCTTCTCTTATTCACGTAAAAGCCATAGCAGTTCCAGGGACTGCTTGACTCTCTGATCAGCTTTCTCTGCAACGGCTGATTTATTTCTTTCTCGCAGAGCTCTCGGTATTCTTTGTTCATGGGAATTGCTCTGGATTTGTATGGTCTGCCCGTATATCTTTATTTGTAGGGCAACTCAATATTATGTTGTTTGCGGTGCCAAAATGCATTTGGCTCTTCTGCACATCATTTTTCTTCAAACTATTTCTGTAGTTCAGAAATTTGTTTCTGAACTACTGCAGAACTCAACTGATCTTCAATTCTGATCAGGTTCTTGTGGTCTTTTAGTTCTGCAAGACTATCTTCAGCTTTTTTGAGTTCCTGCATGGCTTGTACCATAGTAGATATTCACTTTTTGGAAACGTAAGGTAGCTCAATTCTTTTTCCCTTTCCATCAGAAGTAGGCATTGTAATGAAATACCCTGCCTTATTGTTCTTGGTTCTCCATGAACCATGAGGCTCTACAGCTGCAAGGAAAACATTTCCTAAGATGCAGTCAACAGGAATATCAGCCACAGCAAAATTTTCTTTTAAACAATGAGAATTAAAACAAACCATGGCTTTAGGAATCTCATATTCAAGTGTTTTGTCCCCTAATCCCACAATTTTTCTTTCTGCTTTAGCCCAAAACTTTGAGGGGACAATCTTCTTATCAAGGATGTTTACAACTGCACCTGAGTCAATTAATGCAGTTACATTATAGGTCTTACCATGCACTAAAATGTTCACCTTGACATGGTGGTGATGGTATTGAACAGTAAGAACCTGCATTTCTCTGAATCCAAAAACAGGATCAGCTTTTCCTTCAACAATTTCAACCTTTGGTTGTTCAGGAACAGAATATGAAGGAGCTCCATGAATAATATAATTAGTATTTCTTCCTGAAACAAGATGAACTTCTTCCTGTTTGCCTTTTTCTAATTCAGATACTTTGAATTTGAGGGTAGAAATTTCACCTTTCAGTAAGTGTATCTCCCTACTCACTCACTGATTTTATGATTAGATATTAGTGATGATAATTTAAATTAAATTAAGTACTTTTAATTTTTTTTAAAATATTATTATTTATTATCTTTAAATTTTATAAAATTTATTTAATATAATAATTTTTTGGAATTTGGCTTTTCTGATCCATAAAATGTATATAAAGTATTTTGGTGATAATCAGATTTAAACATATTTTGTGAGTGCGTTTCGAACCATCAAATGTGATTCATCATAAAGACAAAATGAGAAATCTGATCGAGGAACCAGTTTAAATAGATAATGATACGCTCCAACTAGCCATTGTAAATAATGGTTAGTTTAACTAGAAAAAAGAAAATAACTAGAAATTATTTACAACTACTAGTTGGAGTGTTTTTTTATCTTATATATTTAAACTGGTTCCTAAATCATATTTCTCATCTTGTTTTGATGATAAACCACACCACGTGTCAACAAAATATGTTCATACCTTATTATCACAAAAATATATATATATATATATATATATATATATATATATATATATAAATTTTTAATATATAAATAAAAAAATAATATTTTTATTATTAAAAATTTATATCAAATTAAATTAATTTTAATTATAATATATTTATAAATTATAAATTATAAAATAATTATATTAAAAAATAAAAATAATTAATTATAATCACTAAACAATAAAATAAATAAAAGGATGATAAATGATTGAAACAAATAACTTAAATAGTGAAGACTCTGCCCATGGCACGTTAGATAATAGATACCGAGGCATTTCCCTTTATGAACCTTAAAACTTTGAAAGGAAGATAAATGTATATTTTAATAAAAAAATAGATTAGCTAAGTGGCATATGACGAAAATAGGTCTTAGTAGGAATAATTTAAACCAGAGTTGGCCAACCAAAAACTTTGTTTTAGATTCACGTCTTTAATAATTTTGCCTTTGGAGAGGAGATATGTTGTTTTCAACTCCACTTTTATAAAGTGAGGTTAAGATGTGTCCATGCCAAGAACGGGCATGGCATATCTTTATTTTCTTAAGTGGGAAGATATATAATTAATATGTCTTTAATTTGGTTATTATCTTTTTTAGAAGCATAAATATGTATGTGTAGATTTTCAAGTGGAATCATAGTTATTAAAAATATAAAAAATAAATAGATATTCATGATAATTTGAGATTTTTAAAATAAAATCTTTCTTTCCACATTCTCCCATTAAACTATATCCTCGATCCTTTCAAAGGAATGGGATAAAGAAAAATGAACTATTTTTGTCCACCTTATCAAACATTGTTTTTAGCTTCTTCCAAACTAGGTTGTAAAGACTCCTCATTCTTTTTTTTCCTCAATGACAAACTTCATTTGGTTTTCTTTGAGAATTTGTTTTAGTCATCCTTCATAAAGAGAAGAGTGGTATTTTTATATAGTGAGAGCCTTTTTCTCAAGAGTATAGTTTCCATGTCTAACGTTCAAAAAACATTATTATACTCATTTAAATTAACTATACTACATAAATTTTGGAAGTCATTTTGTAATTCTAATAGATCAGAACTGCAATCAACAAATCAGTCAGCTTAGAGTCATTTACTACAAGATCTAGCTCAACATAATTTAATTGTCATACAACTTGTAATTATCAATATATAAAATTTATTTATCAATTTTAAAATATAAAAGTTTTATTTATATTATAAAATTTGATATATAAATAATAAAAATTATTATTAATTGGAGTGAGTTAGGAATACGATTTAGAGTTTGATTTGTAAATCTATGTTTTGGCTTAAAAATGGTGACTTACAAATGAAACTGTAGACCATATTCACTCTGACCATATTCACTCTGTTCAAATTCTAACCATAGAAACCAAAAAAGAAAAAGAAAAATATAATTAATAATTTATATTTATTTAAATTAATTTTCTTTATATTATATCTTTTTAAATATTTTTTTTAATTAATATTTTCTATTATCAAAATAACATAATTATATTGTTATAGGATCTCATTATCATAAGACTTTTGTTTTCTTCATTGACACTATCATGGGTTTGAATGATTATAAGAACATTCTTTAGAACGATTTATATTTTCTCTCTTTGTCATAACCTTGGTCCCATTTAACAATGTTATCCTAAGGAAAAATAATAAGATAATAGTTAAAATAGGAAAATAAGATTTTTGAATTTTCGAGGGAGAAGAAGAGCACTATTTTTTTAATTGTATTTTTTCTTATCTCCTTATATGTTTACTTAAATTTCAAGTTTTGGCACTCATTGGATGCATAATTAAATTCCATGTCCAGCGAGTACCCATTATGCATTCTTTTGAGAAGACATAGAATGATAAAAATGAAGATACATTAAAAAAAATGTGTTAAACATGTTTTTTAATGTAGCTTGAATTTAATTCAATGTGGGTTTCCTAAAAAGTATGCATAATGGGTACTCATTGGACATGGAATATAATTCTTCATCCAACGAGTGTCTACACTCGAAATTTTGAGTAAACTTATAACAAAATAAATGAAAAATAAAATAAAATAAAAAATAGTTTTTCTTCATTTCCCTCCATACTTTTTTCTTCTTTTCCCTTCAAAATATTTACATGTACCTCTTTTAAATTGAAAGGATTTTGATTTGTTTACATATTATGACGTAGAAATTATATGAAAATTTCATGGACACTTTTAGGCTTAAATTTCTTCTAATTACCCAACATGAGGTAGGTCATCCAAGGTAATTTGAAAATTATTGTTGAGAGATAAGAAGACTACTTATTGGTGTGAGAAGATGTTAATTCATGAGCATGCTTCGAAATACCTAGAGATACTTCTCTTTTTACCAACTGCATGTTTGCAGGGCTTACTAGGATCCCTGTTGAGTCCTCATGAGTCTGGTCAAGAATGATAGTTTGATCCTGATCTCCCAAATCATAACATCATCAACACCCTCATCCTTAGTCTCGCCCTCTATAGAGGGAAAGACACAAGGTTTCCAACTTTTAGATTTGGAAGTTCTATTAAGAAATTTCTTATTGGGATTTAACTAAGGGAAATAATTTGGTAAATGTTCAGTTTGAAGAAAAATCGACACTGGAACATAATATTCTCATAATCCAAAGATTGGTTCCAATGATAATCGCTAATTTTTAAATTTATTTTATCTAGAAGACCTTTCCTAATTTAAATTTTCACACAAATTATATCGTATATGTACAAGCCAAGTTATCCTAGTGAGGTATATGTGGTAAGAAAATGATCCAAGGAGTTTTCGATACCCTGAAAAAATGAAAAGTGTCATAGGTGCACAGGAAAATTGGGAAGTCGAACCTCGATTGGGATCTTTGTAAAAAAAATTGTAGAAGGCATGAAATATAGAAACTACGGTGTTATAAATAGGATGAATTTAACCCAAGGCAAAGGCCCGCAAGTTAGGGCCTTCTCGTAGTCTTTCGGTTCAGAAAAATGCACTATAAAAAAACTGTTTGAGTAAAAAATGAGCTTTCACTTCTTGGTCGAAGATGAATGAATCCATTATAAATATCCTTTAAACATGACCATAAACCATTGAAGCAACATATGAGGCATGCATAAATGTAGACGTGAAGGAATTCCTCCATGTGTGGATGTTAAATTTCTATAGAGGATACATCCTCCACTTTTTCCACCAGGAACGACCTTGGAAATACGTGAGTTTGATGAGAGTCACCTATCCTACGGGCATCCTTGAAGGACATTGTATTTGGTGTTAAATATTCCCCCCACCCCTAGCTTCTTTATTTAGGCAAGAAACAAGAGAGATAGATGCATCCTTCAGAATTTCATAGTCTTTGAGATCTAGATCGATCTTAAGTTTCATCCCTTTGAGGTGGATCCTCAACGAACCCACCAGAATTCATGTCAACTCTTATATCTTGGCTACGAGCATGAGTACAACATCATCCTCATTGACCATGATGTAGAGGGAATCTCCAAACAAATACCTGACAAATAATGAGAATTTTTGGGGATCAATATCCCAAACTCCTTCCTTATTTAGTTCGATTGTTTTTTCAAGCACCTTGCATATTCTATCTCATGTGCCACTTTCTAGTTTAGATTCTGATTCAATATTTTCAACAAAAATTTTGTGGGGAGTCAACAATTAAATGGCCATTCGAGGCCATATCCTAGCTCTCACATAAGCATCATCATAGGGGTTATACCCATTATTATTCAAGCTCAATCCCATAGAGACATCACCAATAAGATGAAAAATCCCCAAGCCCTTGGGTTCTCAACCACCATCATCAGCTCTAATTGCAGAAATGGGCTCCTTGGATAATCCTGTGTGAAACTTCACCTGCCTACTATGACTCTGTTGCTTCAACTTTTACTTTTCAGTCGCCACTAAAATATAACTCTCGACCATTGCTACCATCACATATTCTCATTTCCATCACATATTCTCTTTTCCATTCTCATATTTTCTCTAAATCTTAAAATTAAAAAATCATTATCTTAAAATCAAAATTTAATTATTTAATCATAATTTGTAATAAAATAAGTACTAATAAAAATTTTATAATAAAATGAGTAAAAACATAGTAAATTATTAAAGAAATTAAAGAAACATCACTAACCATGCCATGTTCACTTATAAACAATTTAATTAGAGGTATTTCCTTTTAAGATCATTAACACTGAAAGTAAAATGATTGATTATTTAACAAGATTGGTTGCACGAAAGCGAGTCCTCTCCTTGATCAGGAGATTTAGGAGCTTTTGTGTGCATGTCTGCTATTACTGTGACCCCACTTCTACAGAAATAGGTTATGGAGACAACATCCACTTTGTTCAGGCATAAACTCAACTGCAAACTGTCTTCAGTCATTTTGTAGCTTGCCCAAATCAAGTTATCAATATTGGGAAAACACACTACATATGTATGTGTAAAATGTTTAACAATATTAATTTTTTTGAGCGTTCATGACAACTTTACACCAAAAACAATAGAGATGAAATTAAAGTTCTCAGTGTTTCCAATTTGCTCAAGTCCACCTTCTGAATCATGCAACACATGAAATGTCAGCAATTCCACCATTAGGATACCTAGCATGCGAACATAGACACATTTTCTCATGTAAATTTGCAATGAAGCTTCATGCTACAACCAAAGTGTGAACTCCGGAAAAATACCCTTCAAATAACAAAGAAGGCCAACATAGGCTCTTTGCTAATGAAGAATGGCAAAGAAAATTTATATTGCAATAAGTGTACATATAGAACCAAATATAAGCACTGCAAAATAATAAAATTGAAAAATATGCTAACATAAATCCATTTGCTAATGAAAAAAATCAATGCAGCTTTATATTGCAATCAGGGGAGGTATAAAATTAAGAAAAATATCGTGTACAAAATAATATAATAACAAAACATGATACGATCGACCTATTTTCTCATGAAAATAATGTAATACAGTTGTATACTGCTAAAGAAAATATTGTAATGCAACTATATATAACAATTCAGGGAAGTAAGCAATCAACAAAAATACCCTATACAAAATTATCAAATAAAAGTGCAACTATTATAGTGCATCATTTTGAAAGTTAAGGGACTGATAGATGGGGTTTCTGAAGAAGAAAAATGCTGAGGAGGCGATGGATTAATGAATGAATTAATGAATCATATGGGAAAATATATTGTAATTTGATGGAAATGACTCTTAAGGTTGAGTTTATCACAACTGGCTTAGAATTTACAATAAATAGGAGGGGTGGGGTTTTTGTCAAAAATATTGATGAGAAAAATAAAACAGATACCTATAATTGGGTGGGTTTGAGATTTGAACGGATAGATATGAGCTAAGGAGGAAAAGCACCAGATTTCTTAAAAACAACACAATAATAACAACATAGCCATAGATATCTGTAATGCAGAATTGCTAGGAATCGTCATTAGACAGCATGTGAAGCCAAAATTTTCCTTCCATGTTCAATTTGCTTCGTCCGATTTAGAAGTCAAGGGTGGAAATTAAACTAACCCTCATTCTTGTCCCAGGGTCAAGGTAAGTAGGCACCCCCGGAAAAATTCAAATTCGAGATGACATCACCAAGAGAAAAATCATGAATGAATAAGGGTTCTTTTGTTTGTTTATGTTGTGAAGTGTTGGATTCCATTATCACAGCAATATTACAATATAACAAGACCACCATCGAATGTGAATAATTTATATTGAAATCACATCAATATTATAAGATAACAAGACAACCATCGAATGCAATTATTCACATTAAGGTATTTTAGTTCCACATAGGAGCCACTCCATCTCTTTTTTCCATATTGATTTCTTCTCTTGCACGAGAGGTTCAAATCTCCAAAGTTGTCCAAAAATAGTAGTTGCCACAAGAGATCCCCATATTAGGAATTAGTATCTTGAAAATTAAGTGAAATATTATTTCTTAAAATTAAGTAAAAATTTGTGTCTTGAGACTTACATAAAATGTCATTTGATTCTAGAATAGAATTAAAATGGCCATAGCCAAACCTGGTACTTAGTTCTAAATATGCTTGCACCTATAGAAGATGATAATGGTAATCATGTTAGAAATAACATTGAAATGATTTTATAAAAGCAGGGACCTAGTGCTCGAATACATAGAAACCTTGGGGATATGATCAGATACTTGTTCATGCATTTTGATACTAAAAATAAATAAATGGACACCTCTTACATGCATTCCATACCAAAAAAGGTGTAAATAAAATGACAAATAAATATAATATTGATCACTGGGTGGAATCACAAATGTCCTTAGTTGGAAAGATATCCACGTTGCGTTTTGCATAGAATCTTGATGTTGTCACTTATTTATGATGCAGGTTTGTTTATTGTAGGGTTGTTTAGTCACATTGATTTTCATGAACATCCTCCAACCTTTCAACTTTGGACTCTCAAATGTCTCAAAAATGGTTGCCATAGATGCAAATATGGCTTACTATATGTGTGGATTGATGGATTTAGAGGAAAGAGATTGATAGAGCGCCCTATATGGGTTCTTAATGATTTCCATCCTACAGGCACCATTCATTGATCTACTTATTCAGAATGATGAAGGCATTAGAGGCTCAAAGAGATGACCATGGCTCATTATGGCCCAACTAAAATAGCTCCTGGAATTGGTTTTCAATCCCCTCAGCCTCACGAGGAGCAAGGAAATATGAGGGGGCATTGGGTAAATATTCTCCTAGGATGAGATGGATGGTATGTTCATTGTGAAAAGGAGGAGGGAGGCGTGTGGGAGGCTCAAGGACATTGGCGAACTAAAAGAGTAAAGGGGGCATGTCCTATGGAACCGAGTGGTTAGTATTATTCGGTTCGATAAGGCAGACTAGACACAGAGGGATGCATTTTTGAAGAATGACTTGGTGAATGGCCTCATTTTATATGGAGTCTAAGGTGATGTGTAGAAGAGAAATGCACGTATAAGTAGGAATCCAGATCAAGGAACTGGAGCTTCAGAGGAAGTTGTGGAAAATCCTGAATCCAGAGAACAAGTGGATACCAAAATCAACAATGATTTCGACTATATAGTTGCAGATCTATCCCAACAGTTTCAAGAGGAAGAACCCCCCAGATCAAGGAATTACTACCTAATGTTGGCAGAATTGGACCAGACCCAACCACTCTTCAGGTGTCTTTGAATCTATCAGGAGTGTTTTCATCTGTATTCCAATGCATTCAATGAGTAATGATGAGAGGACAAAGCGACTGATCAGATTTCTCAAGAGAGCACATGTAACTAGCACTTCGTTCACCATAAAAAATACATGGATCAGGATGGCGAACAATGTGGTGAACAACCTTCAAGGTGCCAGTGGTGGAGAATAGCGTTCAAGGGAAGATGAAGAGCTTGTAAGGGGCTGGAGGCAAGGAGAAGAGTGAGAACAACCTTCAAGGTGGCGGAAGATGTGGTGAACAACCTTCAAGGTGTTGGTTGTTAGATTACATGCAGATATGGCGAAAGTGGCGGAGTCTTGTTAAAAAAAATTATAGAAATAATATATAGAGTGCATGCATAGTCAAAACTCATGCAAACATTTATTTCCTCCTTAAACTAATGCTATTATTAGTTTCGTAATTTCAAAATGCTAAGAGAAAAAAATTAATATAACCTAGGTTTATAGCATCCCCACCTTGGGAAGGAGTCAATAATACAAAAAAAATTTCCATACACTTGAGCCTAAAAACATTGGCTATCATGGAATTTGGACAAATAAATCAAGTGAAACTAATGTTATCTGCACAATTTTGATTACAATAGTCCCTCCGTAGGTGCGAGAGGGACTAATAATAAGTTGGATTAGATAATTAAAATGTGATCAAGCTAAGTCTTAGTATTATATTAAGATAAAATTAACCTAATATTGTTTGCCAAAAACTTTGGTTTTAGATTTATGATTTCATTATTTTTTAATTCAGTTTAGTGGTTCTTTTTATTTTGACTTTGCAGAGGAGATATGTTTTTTTTTTCACCTCCAATTTTATGGAGGGAGGTTAGGATGTCCATGTCTACAACAAACACACTTTTCTTATCATGTTTTTTCTAATGTGAAGATATATAATTGGATACCCTTACTAGTTTTACTATTTTTAAGGGTATGTATTTGTAGATTTTCAATTGGAATTATATTTATCAAAGATATTAAAAAATATATAACAATAAATATATATTAGTTATATAAATTAAATTTTTAGTAAATATTGACTTATATGGATTCATGATAAGCATTAAAATATTTATTTTATTATACATTTTACATTGCCCAAATTAAAATTTAAAAAAAAAAAAACATAAAAATTAACAAAATTATATATTTATTTTAAGTTATTATTATTATTATTAATTATAAAAAAAAATAATATATTAGTTAAACATATATACAGTTTTTAGAAACATGTAAGAATATTGTTACCTATAGATATTCATGCCCACTTAAATATTGATATGACTTATTTTATATGTTGCATGAGTTTCTGGAATGTGGGAATGTTGGGAAGTTGGGTACATGTGTCCCGAACGGTTAGAAGTTTCCCCAAAATTTACAGGAAACAGCTAATTGGGAGCGGTAATATTATATAATAAAACAAATTAATTTTTTTTTAATTTTTTTTTCATTACATAATTTATATAATAATCAAAATTAATATTGAATCAAAATATTAAAATATTAAAATCAACTTCAAATTTTAATTCATCATATGAGTATCAAATTAAAAACTAAAAATTTGAAAATGTAAATGATTCAAGGGACACTTTTGAATTAATGAAACATAGTGAAAATAAAAGAAATCATATTAATATTCATATTGCTAACATGACCAATGTAGTACATAGTAAGAAACGTCCAAATTCTCAAAGTAACAAAGTAATACATGGTCCAAAAATGCCCAAAGGCCAAAACATAACATTAAAGACTAAAGTTGAAGATGATCATAAAGTGAAATCTTTAGCATCAAGATTATCCATATAACCTTGAGCCTCACTAGGCACTCCAATTTCATCATCACCATCATCAATATCAAGATAAATTGCAATGCTACCCAAAGGTATGCCAAATAAACCTGCATCTGGTGAAGGATTATTTTCATCATGATCAATCTAAGAAGCATCCTCAGCATCAACATCCCATCTTGCTGTCGGGCCCTCTAAATACTCAGGTAGCTTCCTTGAGCGAAGTCGAAGATTCCTATCCATATAAACCAATTTCTCTTCTCTCATAGAGGTAAGCCTATTCCTCTTAACAGAGTGAATGAAACTGTAAGTGGACCAATTTCTTTCAGCTACTAATGAACTAGAAACCTGAGATAGCAAGCGTAAGGCAATATTTTGAAGCTCTTGGGATTTCCCCCATACATTCTCCAGCATCTAATGGGATTCCTTTGTGCATATATTTTGGTGTCCATCCTTGCATCTTGAGAGAATGTGGAAGGGTTTAAGGTAGCAAAATCAATAAATTGTTCTCATATTTTCATTAGGTGTATATATTTTTCCTATGGCATCAAGGAAGCCTTGCTTTACTTCTTCATCGTCAATGGGAAGAACTCTATTTGGTCTCTTCGTATACCACTTTCGATTAAAGGCATAAGCAGCCATGTGAAGAGAGGTATTGAGTTTGATCCATCTATGCCCTGTTATCTTATGAATTTGATTGAGGAACTCCAAAGAGGGGTTTCTATCCCGAATGATATGCCTTATCTTGCCAACCATTGTATTAATACATTCATAAACTTCTCCAAGGGTTGGAGAATCATAATCTCCACACCTAATCAAATCCACAATTGGAGTTGTGAAAGAAATAACATATTTACAATCAGACCACCCATCATCATTAAGAAGTTGCTCTCTTATCTTTTTTTTCCTGCACTAATTTAGATTTAGATGATGCATTCCATTCTTGGGAAAAACTAGTGCATGCACCTCAACCATACGTTTAAGAAGATTGAATTATGTAGCATATCTTGTTTCTACAGGTTTCAAAAACCTCCTCCTTGAATACATCCTATATATTACTAATTATGCATGGTGGTTGCAAATGTACATTTGTGCATCTCTTGCATCTAAAATAAGTTACACATTCCAAGATATTTTTCCAATATCTTTGAGGACATTATTGAAGACATGTACACAACAAGGAGTCCAAAAGATATGCCTATATCAACTTTGAACCATCAAACCTGCTGCTTTGCAAATGGGGGTTACCTCTGTGATTACATGTACTACATTTGAAGGACCAATCTCATCAATTTCTTCTTTCAATACTTTAAACATGAAAGTAGCATCCTTTAGTTTCCCACTACAATAAGTTGATCTTAAAAAGTAGGGCCTAACTGGAGATTTAACAATAATATTCAACAATGGCCTTTGTTAAATGTCTGTCCAACCATCCATAACTATTGAACATCCTGAATAAATCCAAGATTGTTTAAGAGGGCCCATAACCCCCTTCATTCTTGTCACCGCCTTATCTAACAATGATGTCCTCACTTTGTTGTAATTTTGAGGTGCATATCCTCGGACAACAACTATAATTGTCTACACCATTTCTTTGTAATGTGGAGAACGGGTAGTATTAAATGAAATTCCATTTTCCATAAAAAAATTAGAAATAGCATCATCAGCCTCATCCCTATGTACTACATTGTATATTTTATAAATTTGATCCTGAGAAAAACTTGTAGGCCTCTTACTCCTCCTAGAAGTAGACCCCCCCACAGACTCAAATTGGTTTGATGAATTTTGATTAACCAAATCTTCTATATCATGGGAAGGAGATCTTGGTACTTTAAAATTACAATCATTGTCCAAGTTCATTACATTAAATCCTAGTGAAGCCATATGATGCTTTGTCAAATCCATCATTTTCTCAATAGTACACGTACAACCCTTTACCTCATGACTAGATATGGATAGAAGATGATGCCACACTCTAGTTTAACTTTGCTTAAACACATGGTTACACAATGTGCATATCCATTCTTCACAACCACCACTATTCTTTTTCTTGTTTTTAGTAATTTTCTTCACAAATTTCAACAGGGGTTTCTTGGAGTTTGTGCTTTGTTGGACTTCACCACTTGGAATTGCAGGAAGAGAAGAATTGTCATATCCACTTGCTAGTATTGAACTACAACTCTCCATGATTTTCCTGATTAATACAAGAGACAAAAAAACATATTACACACAAAATGTACAATGAAAAAAAATAGCATGCACTTGTACACAAAAATGAAAATGCAATTGAAAATGTACTTAAAAAATCACTTTTCAACCATTTATCTAAT
This sequence comes from Pinus albicaulis, assembly GCA_034641835.2. Taxonomy (NCBI): domain Eukaryota; kingdom Viridiplantae; phylum Streptophyta; class Pinopsida; order Pinales; family Pinaceae; genus Pinus; species Pinus albicaulis. The sequence goes on from CM076584.1 coordinate 1,571,434,314, forward strand.
AACATTTTTGTAATAGATTATAATAGCAATCGAGATGGTGTTAAAGAAAATATAATTCTAGTTCTCTAAAACAAAACTAAAATTATAATTTTTAATATTTTTTATTGTCCTTAGAAAATTAGGACTTTGAATTTTATACATCAATAATTTGTTGAGATGATGGTGTTAAAGAAAATATATTTCTAGTTCTCTAAAACAAAACTAAAATTATTATTTTTAATAATTTTTGTTGTCCTTAAAAAATTAGGACTTTGAATTTTATACATCAATAATTTGTTGAGATGTAGTTAAAAGAAAAGATATTCATGTTACCATCACTAATATTCTTATCTAACTTTCAACCAAGAATTAAAATACATTTAAAATTATTAAGTACTTTACAGTAAAATCTTAGAAATGTCATAAGGTATGAATTTTGTCTTTCATTTAAAATATTCTAAGAAAATATAATTCTAGATATTCTCTAAAACAAAACTAAAATTATAACTTTTAATCATTTTATTGTCCATAAACCCATAGGAATTTGAATTTTATACATCTCAAATACATTTAAAACTATTAAGTATTTTACCCAAAAAAAACATATAAATATCATAAATCCCATAAGGCATGAATTTTGTTCTCTGAAACAAAACTAAAATTATAATTTTAATAATTTTTATCGTCCATAAAATATTAGCAATTTGAATTTTATACATAAATAATTTGGTTCACATGCTAGTTAAAGGAAAAGATTTCATGTTAACATCACTAATATTCTTATCTAACTACATTTAAAATTATTAATTATTTTACTTAAAAATAAACGTACCATAAAGCATAAATTAAATTATTAAGTACTTTTTCGTAAAAACCTAGAAATTTGATATACCATGAATTTTTCCCTTTGTATTTTAAGAAAATATAATTGTAGATGTTCTCTAAAGAAAAACTAAAATTAGAATTATTAAACTAGTGATTATTATTAATTTAATCATGTTTATTCTAAAACTTTTAATAATTAGAAAAATAATAAATTAATTAAAATAAATCCATCAAATTTTCCGTATTTCAAAAAACACCAAAATTCTCAAAAAAATGTTTCATATCAAGAAAATGTATAAAGTAAAGGAGGTTTTTCTCCTTATAATGTGATGAAATTAAAAACAATAGACTGAACTAAAATTTTCTATTAATATTATCTCATTTTCAAATTTATAAAGAAAATTGGCTAAACTCCATCGCAAATTCAAAGCAAGACATATGAAAAAAATCACTAATTTTTTTGGATGCACAAATCACTCAAGAAGTCAAAGATTTCTTGAAAAATGAATTAATGCATGCAATGCATGAACTAAAACTGTTTGATTGTATTGAAAGAAATGGAGTACAATCTCAATTGTAATTTTTTTTTTATTCAAATATTTTAATGGAGTATCAATAATTAGCTTTAATGTTAAGTGGATTTAATGGTTAGTAACATGTGTTTCTTCCTAAGAGACCACAACTTCACATCTTCACAGCTAGAAAAGTATAAATTATGCATACAATCAAGTTCCTTAATATCTCAACTCCATAATATATATATATATATATAAAACTCATATATCAATTATTTTAATAATAATAATAATAAAGTTAAAATATAATTTATTTTTTCCATTTCTTTCCATCTTGGAAATGTGAAATGTATGAGGAAGTAAGCCATTTTGTTCTCTATCAACATTAAATTTATGTTTACTCTAATTATAAAAGAAACTAACATAATAGAGTTATATATATATATATATATATATATATATATATATATATATATATATATATATATATTTGAAGAAAAACTAGGAATATTCTTAATCACAGATATTCATGCTCACTTTATCATGCATCTTTAAAGTGAAAATAGGTTTTGTTTATATATAGAATATTTTTTTTAAATGAAATTGAAAAATAAAAAGTTTATAACTACCTTTAAACTAAATTTCAATTTTATTTTATTTTTATGTTTTAATTAAATTTAAAAAGAAAAATACATAATACTTGCACTTAAACTTTACAGTAACACAACACAATCTATTGTATTCATAAATACCAATTAAGTGTATTCATAAATACAAATAGCACTCAATTAAGATGAAAATTACAATATTTTATTTCACATAAACATTGAAAAACATATTTTTTTAAAAATAATTTTAGTGAAACTTCACAATAAGACAACCCTATTGTATTCACAAATGATCTATTTTTGTCTACGAGGCAGGCATGTTAACAAATGCATTCAAATCATAATGCCACAAATATTATCATTATTAATCGAAAATGTTGATTCATTATATATTATACTTTGGCTACTTTGGAGCTAGTTTTTTTAATATTGAGACCATCTAAAATTATCTTTTAAAATATTTCTAATATCGAAAGAAAGCTCCAATTTTGGAAATTTATGTTAAACCAGTTTTAAGTGCTCAAATGGTCTCTTCGCTATCCCAAAATGTTAAAACAACAATTTTATAACATTATATGATACATAATGGATAATATCTTTTACGTGGATGACATTACTTAAATTAATTGGTTTTGAAAGTACACAATTACAACAATATCACTCAGTTTTATTCATAATAAACACTATTAATCCAACATTGTTTACTTGATTAATTAGTATTCAGTCTTATAATGAACATTATTCACATTCTATAGCATTAAATGTTATCATGGATGATCTATAATCACCTCATTAGTTAACATAAATTTTATAAAGGATGGTTTATAATTAATCGAATTTAAATAAACGATGAGTCATTTAATACTGCTTAATGCTTGGATAGTGCTCACCTTTGCTACTAGCCTTACTTTAACACAAGGATACCATTATCACTCATCACTTTATAAAACAATTTTCCAACTAAAGTATACGTGTAATGCTTGCAACTTTAGCACAAGTATAATGGATATCACTTAATTATTTTAAGAATTGTTTTACCTGGAAGTATATATTTTAATGACACCCCACGCACACATGTTCAATAGACTTTTTTTTCAAAATATTATTCTGGATGCAACCATACAATTTGAACGTAGTAAAATACAATAAAAAATATGCAGAGAGCCGTGAGAGTTAATGGAGTTTAAATGCTAGAAAAAAACACAGAGTATTTCAAAACTTAGTGAGGTTATTGGTTACAGAGAACCGTTCTTTCTTGTTTGCAAATGAATACCATGCTCTTACTTGTTTGCAAATGAATACCAAGCTACAGAAAACAACTATGAGCTCTCAACAAGTTAACAATCACCTTGATGGAGTGAATGGAAGCATACTAACACCCTTTATGCAATATTGTGAGTGAATTTGGCTGTAAACAAATATTTTTTGCGTGTTAATCTGAGAAGGTAAGTTTTTTTTGGGAAAATTTGCATTTAAGGCAGAAGGGAAGTTTCCTTTTAGAGGAAAAATTATTGAAAACACAACAGGGAAGTTTTTTTTTGGCAGCAAATTGTGCTTGGAAACGCCGGAAAGTTAATCATCAATGACTGAGGAACGTGCCACAGCTCCAGTCGTAGCTCTTGCAAAAAATGGTAAGTTCCTGCACGATTCCAAAGATCCATGGAACGCAGGAATCTCTGGACCAGGTTTCTCAAATCTCCTAGCAGTTTCGTGCAAGAAAGTTTTTTTTGAATTAATTAATTTGAGATAAACCAGCCTAGATCCATCTTAACTCTGGATCTATCAAGCGCCGAGAGGGATCAAATCTCTCGAGGTGAAAACCTCTTTTTTGAGTGCAAAACTTGAGGAAAGGTTTTCACCTCGAGAGATTTGATCCCTCTCGGTGCTTGATAGATTCGGAGTTAAGATGGATCTAGGCTGGTTTCAGTCGTGTGCGACCAAGGAAAATCTATAAATAATATGACGAACATATGCTTAATTTTATCAATAATATGTAAATACATCTAATATTAACATAATCATTTTAAATATGTTAAATATGTCTAAGATTTATTGAGTCATTTTAATTTTAAATTTGATTAGTTTGTTGAGATGATAAATATTGTAAAATAACTTTAATGATGAAATAAAATTTTGAATGCAAAGTAACAATGTAATAATATTGAATGATAGAAACTGTGAATAATAAGAATGTAGTCAATTACGAATAGTATTCATTGTGATCGATTTCAAACTATTTTCTTCTACTATTCTTATTTACAACCATGTTAGTTTTGTCATATTTTCATATTGCTTATTTGAAAAGGACAGTTGGAATCGTAAACCATTTAAATATTTAGCTGGAGCTATTGTAATAAACATCATACCTTGTCTCTCTTGCTCTCCAATATTAATAGGTTGAATTACTATAACACAAAAATCAATGTACATTGTCAATAATTTTTTGTGCTTACACTGAAATCATTACACACACACTATTAATCCAATGACTTCAAAATTAATGTACCATCATACATCCAATTACATCAAATTAGAAATCAACATATACACTAAAATCAATGCAACTAATGCTAGAAATAAAATAATAATAGGAATCAACATCTACACTAAAATCAATGCATCTAATGAGTAATGAAATATGATTAGAAATCAACATCTACACTCAAATTAATGAGTCTAGTGCAAGTAGGAAAATAGGATTTAAAGCCAAAATCTACACTGAAATCAATGCATCTAGTGCATGCAATCAAATAGGATTAGAAATCACCATCTACACTGAAATAAATGAATTTAGTGCAAGGAATCAAATAGGATTATAAATCATCTACATTTAAATCAATGCATTTAGTGTAAGCAATCAAATATAATTAGAAATCAACATCTACATTGAAATTAATGCATCTAGTGCAAGCAATCAAATAATATTAGAAATCACCATCTACACTGAAATCAAGGCATTTAGTGAAAGAAAACAAACAGGATTAGAAATCACCATCTACATTGAAATCAATCCATTCAGTGCAAGCAATAAAATAGGATTAAAAATAATCTACATTGAAATCAATTCATCTAGTGAAAGAAATCAAATATAACCAAAAATCAAAATCTACATTAAAATTAATGCATCTAGTGAAATCAATCAAATAGGATTAGAAATCATCTACACTGAAATTAATGCATTTAGTGAAAGCAATCAAATAGGATTAGAAATAATCTACATTAAAATCAATCCATCTAGTGTAAGTAATCAATTATCATTAGAAATCAACATCTACACCAAAATCAATTCATGTAGTGCAAGAAATCAAATAGGATTAGAAATCACGATCTACACTGAAATAAATGCATCTACTGCAAGAAACCTTCTTCCCTCTCTCCCCCATATATATCTATATATCCATCCATCTCTCCTTATTTTTCTCTTTATCTCACCCCACCATACACACACACACTCTCACTCCATATCTATCAATATCCTTGTCCCTCCCTCCTTCTCTCCATCTATCTTTTTTTTTCTTCACCTTACATCTATATATATATCTCACTCTATCTCTCTATATCAACTCCAAAACATAAACTCTCTTTCTCCAATCTATCTATCTATATATCTATCTATCTATCACTCCCTCCTCCTCCTCCTCTCTCTCTCTCTCTCTCTCTCTCTCTCTCTCTCCCTCTCCCTCTCTCTCTCTCTCGCTTCTATCTCTCTTCCTTCCTGCTACCCTTTCTCCCTCTCTCTCCATCTTATTTATCACTCCCTCTCTCTCTCTCTCTCCACCTTTCACCCTATATGTCTTTATTCTTACCTCCCCCTCTCTACCTCTCCATCTTCATATCTCTTTCCCTACCTCTCTTCACTCTCTCTCTTCCTTTCTCTCCCCCCCTCTCTCTCTCTATCTTCACCTTCCAACTTTGTTACCATATGCCTCTCTCTCTCCCTCTCTCCCCCATTCTATCCATATCTCCTTATTTGTCTCTTTATCTCACCCGAAAACATACACACTCCCTCTTCATCTCTCCCTTGTCACTCCCCCTCTCTCTCCACTACTCACTCTCTATGTATTTCTTCTTTCCTCCCTCTCTCCTCATCCATCTCCATCTCTCAATCCCTCCCTCTCTCCCCCTCCAAATCCATATTTCTATCCCTCCCTCTCTCCTCCCCTCTCTCCACCCCTCTCTCCTCCTCTCTTTCAAGTCCCCTCTCCTTTCATTCCTCTCTCTCCCTTTATCTCCTACCTCCCTTTATCTTCCCCCATCTCTCTCTCTCTCTCTCTCTCTCTCTCTCTCTCTCTCCTACAATCCTCTCTTCCCCCATCTCTCTCTTCCTCTCTCTCATCATTCCTATATCGCCTCCTTCTATTTGACCCCCTAGCTCTCTTTATTTCTCTCTCTCTCTGTCCTCCAGTCCTCTCTCTTCCCCCGTCATTGTATCTCACTCTCCAACTATCTTACTATTTCTATCCCTTTATCCTTCTCTCCCCCCTTGTCTCCATCACTCCTATGTATCTTTATCCCACCCATAAGCATACACACTCTCTCTCCATCTATCCCTTGTCACTCCCTCTCTATGTATTTCTTCTTCCTTTCCTCGCTCTACCTCCAACTCCATCTCTCTATCCCTCCTTCTCTCCTCCTCCTCTCATCCTTTCTCTCTCTCCCTTCCTCTCCTACCTCCCTCTCCCTTCCCCCTTCTTTCTCTATCTCTCACTCTCTACCCTCCAATCCTCTCTCCTTCTCCCTCCCTCTCTCCTTATCTCTCTCCCACCTCCATATTTATGTCTCCCTCTCCCTCTCTTACCCTTCTATAACTCTCTCACTCTTCTGACTCTCTCTCTCTTCATTCCTCTTCTCCCTTCTCCTTCAATTTATCTCCATATCTCCCTTGTCACTCCCCCTATTTCTCCACGTCTATCATATATCATGATATATTAATATATATTACAATATAATAAATTTAATATCGTATTAATCTAAACATATTAAATTTAATAGTATTAATATTTTAATATTAATGTTCGGGTTAATAATGTTTTTTTTGGCATGGTATTTCGGTCCATTGTATTTGACCCTTATACTTCATATATAATTAGATCTTGATTTCTAATGGTATTTGATATATTTTTATTTATTTACCTTACCTCTTTATACCTCTTTTATATTTACTTATTTACCATACCTATTTTATAAATATATTATTTGGCCCATAGTATTTTCCCATGGTATTATTAATAATTTGTTCCATGGTATTTGACCCATGGTATTAATAATAATTTGTCCCATAGGCTTCACCTAAATAAAACCTGTTTTTGAGTTTTTGTGAGTAGAAAGTGGTTTATTGAGTAAATATAAAAATAGGTTTTATTTATTTACCATACCTCTAGTTTATTTATATTTTTATTTATTTACCATACCTCATGACTAATATAAAAAGAGATTTTATTCATTTACCATGCCTATGGTTTATTTATAATTTTACGTATTTACCATATTTTATTTATTTACCATATCTCTTTTTTGAGTGTTACTAAACTCTTCATATTTTAAATTTATATAGTTTAAATTTAATTTTAATAAATTTTTAATTGTTCATTTATATGTTTATGTAAGTTATTTTTCAAGCCGACATTTTTTTTTTGGCTTCCGACATACTTAGACGCAATTAAATAAAAAAACATAATTAATTTAAAGATAATTTTAATTTTTTATTTATGAATATTATTATAAATATTTCAACATATTAAATAAAAGTTAAATGTTTAACATCTACTAATGTTTAATATTAATTAAATTAAAATTATGAGAGACTTATTTTAAAATAAACATATCTATTTAATTATTCATAATTTTTTATTGATAGAATAATAAATCTCTTTATCATTTTAAAAGTTAAAAATCAAATATCTTGAATTGAAATTTTTTAGATAAAATCCTTTTATGCTTCACAAGAAATAAAATCCTTTTATGCCAAATGGATTAAAAATTTAAATTATATTAAAATCAAACGGTTTCATGGAAATTTTCAAAAAAACCTTTTAATGGATTACTGGAAATATGTTTTTTTTAAAAGAACTCTCAAAGCCACACCTCAATGAAGATGTGTCTTCACAGGTAACATTTGTAATATTGAATGAAGTTTTTTCTGAACCGGTCAATTTTTTTGGTTCACTCTCTGACATATTTCTTTGTAAATTACTACTTAAAACCATAATTTAATGAAATTTTCTTTTCTTTGGTTGAACAATGATCAGAAAAGAGGTCGAATGGTCTAATTCCAAGATATGAAAAATAACTTTACAATCAATTAACTTAGTTGCATGACATATTTCTGTGTAAATTCCTACTTACAATCAATTAACTTAGTTGCGTGACATATTTCTGTGTAAATTCCTATTTAAAACAACAATTTAATAGAATTTTCTTTTCTTTGGTTGAACCATGGTGTAGAATGGTCTAATTCCAAGATATGAAAAATGACTTTCAAATCAAGTAACTTAGTTGCATGAAACACTGTCCACTTAAGATTACAGTGCCCTAACCTCAGTTATCACCATAGTGCAATAAACACATGTTTAACTTAGAAATATGACACACCTCATAGAGAAGAGTGAAGATGGACATTCAAAGTCATCATGCCCTCCTCAATTAATTAATTGTGAGATGAATAGAAACTACGCTCAACTATTTTTATGAACATTAAATAATTTTGGGTGAAGAGAAACTTTACTTGATTATTTCTATGAACATTAAATAATGGAGTTGTTTTTAGCCTTGTTTTTTTGGAAGCCCAATAAACACATATTTAACTTAGAAATATGACACATGCCTCATAGAGTCGAGAGTGAGGATGGACATTCAAAGTCATCATGCTCTCCTTAATTAATTAATTGTGAGATGAATAGAAACTACACTCAACCATTTCTATGAAAATTAAATAATTCTGCGGTGAAGAAAAACTTTACTTAATTATTGTTGTTTTTAGTGTTGTTTTTTTAGAGTTTTTCAACCAAAAATTTTGAAGTGAAATTTTGATTTGTGTTATTTTAAATGGTTTTTTGATTCTATATATGGATTCACTATCCTTAAAAACTAATGTAAGGGTTACACATCAAACTTATGATTTCAATGAATTTTTACCAAATTTGATAAGAAGAAATCCACCAGAAAAATCTCCAAAAAATCTCACTAAAAGCAACTCTGGCATAGATCCATCTTAACCAGTAATCTAACATAATCCGAGAGATCAAATTTCCTTACGTGTAAACTTATTTTAAACTACAAAAAAAATAATGGGAGTCGAATCTACAAAATGCAGGGACATCTATTTTATCATTCTGAATAGAACTCTCACGAGCCATGATGTTGTAAGGCTCTGCACGTTTCACATTGAAAAAACTATTACACATGTTAAATGTGTCTCTCTGTTCTCATTATACGGGAAGATATCTATTATTATTCTTGGAGTAATAAGACAGAAGAGCAAAATAATTGGATTGCGTTATAATCTTAGGGAATGATCTGCAAACATGTAGTCTTAATAATTTATGTTTTTAGTTGGGAAATAATTATATATTATAAATTGTAACCAGAGAAGCTCACCATTTAACCAAAAATTCAGAAACCTCAGTATAAATGATGCCGCTACACGAGCGAATGGTCATATTTATAAGAACTATTGCACCGTCTTTCTCTGTTGAGGTGGGAGAAGGAGCTTTTCCAGGTTTTAAAAGGATAAACCTCAGCTTCTTCGATGTAGCCAATGCCGAATTTCGAAGTTGACACCCTGCTCAATGCATTTGTTTATGGAGATCGGATTTGGAAGCGAACACGTTTAACAAAATGCTTTCAACGAGTCTAAAGTGGATGCAATGGCTGTCACATCCCCTAATATAAAATTTAAAAACAAACGATATAAAAAAAAATTCATAATGAAATGCATTGATAATACATGCAATCCGTAACATCTAACATAAACCATTTACCTTCATATAGTTTATGTTACCTTCATTTAAAAAAAAAAATTACATGTACCATTAAATTTCTAAATTAATCCTCAAATAATACCATACACAAAAGTTACTATTTAATGCAATTATATGTACATTAATCATAATTTTTAAGATTAAGATTGTTTAAATATCATTGCTAATTATACTAGGTCCATATAGCTTGATATATGATTTTGCAGCATTAAGCTTTAATTGCATTCCAAGAAGGGTTTTCCAAAGTACCAAACCAATATACCTAGTATTCCAACAACATTATTATATTAAGATTGATTCAATATAAATCTAGATTCATCGTAGTATCGGGTGTCACATCTCATTAAATTTGAGGGACAATTTTTTGCATATCCATCGTCCATGATCAATGTTTTTAATCTACGGTTCAAACAAGTTCTAGGGTGGTTAAGGTATTACACTACCCCTCGAACCCTAACTGATTTCTCATTCGGGCACCGCTCATGGAAGCCTCCGTTATGCAACTCCAACCCGTCGAGGTCTTCTTCTTCTTGGTTTTTCTGTCTATCGTGGTATGTAGACAACACCCCCATCTCTTCTCAGGGTTTCCTTTCGTCCGATTTATTACACTTATGGTCATGTTGCAATGGCTTGCTCAGGTTTAAGAATTGTTCTATGCTCCATTTTGTAGTCGGCTTACTTATGGTGACAGTGCTATGTTACGGCTTGTGTTTCGTGAACTGACCTGATTCCGCGGAGGGTTTTACTGCAAAGTTTTTACTTCGTCGGTGGAAAAACATAGCCTTGATGACCGAATGAGATGTTAATTATCGTGTTCATAAGTTAATTCTTTATTTGTTTTAAGAGTAATTTCAATGTTGTTCTCCATTTAACTTAGCTCCCCTTTACAGGTGGGAGGAGCTCGCCTCCTAAATACCCCAAAACGTGAGCTCACTTTCTAACTCGGTTGTTCTTTTTGTTTTTTGTGTTCTCAGTTTAAATTGTTAGGGAATTCCTGAGAGCTAAACTTGTTTTTCTTGCAGTGGAGGTAACTCTGGAATTCATGAACCCATAGCATTCCAAGTTTGCTTTGGCTCTCCGAGACGTGCCTCTCTCTATAGGTTCTATGGAGCCAATCCAGGTAGATTCTCTTGTTTTCTTTCAGAATGCACATAAGGGTTTTTGTATTGATAGGTTTTCAGTTTGATGATACAAGAATGAGCTCTCGGTTCCGATTCCCATCCTATCGCACTATCTTTGTTGAGGGTTTTTAATATATCTATGTATTGAATGTGTTATCACTCTAGTAATTTCTTAAGTTGTGGGATTTTGAGTTCTTATTCAAACGATACAGAGGTAACGACAAACCTACTTCAAACTCTAGGATCTAGCCTTCCTAGGATTTAGAGAGGGCTCTCTCTTTAAGTTTTCTCTTTGTTTTGATTTATAATATTAGGCTAGTTATGAAAGTACAATTTGGTTTGGTTTAAAGGGTTTGGTGCGGAAAAATAACTTGAAGGTAAGATAGAGAGAAATCTACTTGTCCATTGGGCTATGGATTCTAAATCAACCTAGCAACACTAGAAAGCAAGGCTAAAAGGCACAAATATATTCAGGGCAAGATAGATAACCCTCAAAGATTTGGGAAAGTGGTTTTTTGTGAGGTGGTATGACTGGGATAAAGGGCACTTAAGGATCGTTTGATCCGAAAAATGGAAGTAGAAGGCATAGGTCAAACGGGAGTGAGAGCAATTAAGAATTCTCAACACCCGAAATCAGAAGAAAACATTAAAATGGCAACTAGTTAAAGACAGGGAGCACTTGACTAATCTTGTGGTAATACTCCTAGTTACACATCTAGATAGAATAAACATATAATGTATTGCATGAAACTCAGAAAATGAAACAATGACAAGAAGGGAGTACTTCACTCATCACCTTATCACAGGGATCCTGAATTATGATGCCAGTCAACTTGTCCAGTCTGCTACTTTGAATTCAAACACACAATGCCTCCAATGTTCAGCAAAAATATCTATAGTAAGTCCAGCAATTTTATTCCGCAATGAATACTTCTAATGTTGAAGTATTTATACAAAATGTAGTTACAAATATGCTAGGATAATTCTAGGAATATCTTTAGAAAAAGGAAAATATCTTTACATAATAAAAGGGACAACTGCTTAACAAATAGCAAGTTGTCCTCTTTTATCCAAAACAAATAGAACTGCTTTATCTAACAAGGAAATTTTAAAGGTCAACGTGTCATGCTTGCCGGCTGCTAAAAAAATATCTAGCTTCTGAGTTGCCTTCGCTGATACTTTTTCATATGATACTCTTTACCTAGTTAGCTTAACTGATTTTCTTAATTGATTTATTACTGTAAATTTATCTTGTAACAGTAAAATCAGCAAACTGTATTTATATTTTAATTGTTCATTTGATTGTTTTACGTCTTATCTTTACATCAAATTAGTAAAAGTTTGCCATTCTTCTTCCTCAGGAATTTTGACATTCCTTAACTTCCTAAAATTCTCATCAGCCTCTGCATATCTAGCAAAAGTGGGCTTGATGACAAATAGATGTTTAATCTCATGTTGTTAAAAGAAGAGATCTTCAAAATACTGAAGGATTACTTTCCCTGTGGGAGTGCCTTGTGCTAGTGGCTTGTTAACTTGCTCTTTAACAAATTTTCTAATCTTTTTATCATAATCGTTCTGGGGCATAAGTTTTTCATTAAAAACATGGATGTATGGTAGGCCCTTCTATCTTAAGTTTAAGTATTTTACCATAAATTTTGTTATGGCGATGTTCATTACTTCACATTTTTCTTCAATATTATTCATCAAATTCTTCTTAGTTACAACCTTTTTTATCTGTAAGATTGTTTCTGTCCTATCTGAGACTTTAAATTCTTCAATTTCCTCGGTGTTCTTGCTGTTCAAGAATGTGATGATTTTCAAAGATTGAGCAGGCTTAATAGTCAACTCATCTTTTGTCCTTTGTATCTCTATTTGTCATGCCAATAACAAATCTCTCTGCTCATATATAACCTGAATTGAAGGCCATTGATTGTGAATGGCTTCAATAATGTTATTCCACAGATGATTTTTTACATATGACATCTGCTCAGTGAAAGTTAGCTCTTTTTGCAAATTCTTGATCTGTTCTCCCAATATGATTGCTTTCTGTTCATGGGTTTTAGCATTTATCAGAGTTGTCTTATTTGTAGCTTCAAGATTTACAATCATATTTTTCAAGTTGTTGGTTTCATTTTTCCTTAAAGACATTTCTTCCATAGCTTTAATAATTTTTCTTGCTTCATCTGCTTGCTGAATATTTGCAGTAGAAGAGTCCGTAGCTAAAGTAGTGGCTAAAGTCACTGGCACTGCAGTTTCTAGTTATCCCTTTGGTGCTAATTTATCTTCTAAAGTAAAGGGCACTATTGTAGTTCTTACTGGAATAACTGTAGGAATTATAGGAGTCTCATGTTCTTTCACAATCTCTTTTTCTTTGACAAGGTGGTCCATTTGGGTCTCCATCTCTTTGATTTGAGCAGTCAGTTTAAGAATGAGTTTCATCATTTCTTCTTTCTCACTTTGATCTTGAAGGATTTCCTTGGTTTGTGGATGCTCACTTTGAGGAAGCTTGATTTGTTTCCTCAAAGTTGCTATATCATCATTCTTTTTCTTTATCAATAGTTCTTCTGCTTGAATGTTTGAGGGATCATATCCCACCTGTAAAACTAATTCCTCTAAGGCTTTAGTCCTTAGATCCTTGGCATATAAAGATGCCTTGTGTATCTTCATCTGATCCTGCATATTAATGATGGTGTTTTGTAGCTTATTTTTACTCATTGCCTTGGTTGCGACTGTAGAATAAAGCATCTCTGAGCTTTGTCTGTGAAATTCAATTTTATCTAGCTCATGGACAATTTTTGTATCAACCTCAAGGTCCACCTTCTTATAACCTGCTATTGTTTTAGGTGTGGAGGTAGTAGGTTGTAGAAATGACATGATCATCTTGTTACTAGAATAATCAAAATCTGACAATAGCCTATTTTGATTTCCAGGCTTCTGTTTGAGGAATTGAGAATATATCTCTGTTTTGATCTCCTCATTCCTCAACTTTATCTGTTCGTATTTCTCCTTGATGTCTAAATCCTTTTCCTTATCTGTTTGTGAGGAGGAGGCCTCCATGTTATGCTGCTTCTTAATCATTTGTGTTTCATCCTGATTGACTTTTGATTCCTTTTCTATTTCCATAAGTGTTTCATTGATTATAGTTGTGGCTATATCATCATTAGTTACTAGAAAATTCGTCTCATCAACATCAATTGTTACTTTCTCCTTGTTAAATGAACTGAGTTTAAGCCTCTTCTTATAGATTATTTTGAATTAGGTATTATTTGTTGTCTCTGTTGTATAAGATCCTTCCTTTCTAACTATTTTTGCTAATATTTCTCTCTTTTTTACAAGTTCTAGAGCTTGTGTTGTATCCATTTTACCTGATGTCTCTATATTACTTGCTATATCTGTCAGTGTATTTTCCTGCCATTCAACTTGGTTGGAAAATTTCTCAAACTCATGCTTAAGCTCATGTATGAAGCGTGTTAATTTTCATTTCACCCTTAGACTACACAGGACCCCTTGAGGATCATAGTTCCATGGAAAGCTTTCTTAAAATTTAAACTCTGCTAATCTCTTTGTGATTTATTTTTCTGCATCTCTATGGTTTATGATAAAGGGAACAACCTGATTTTTTAACTTAAATTGAGTCTTTTTTATGGCAGCCATGAAGTTAATAGAATCAGAATTGATAAATTGTCTCAAATACTCCAGTGAAAAAATTCTCATGCTCATATATCTAGGCAACTTATAAGGTAATAAGTTGGATCCAAAAATTCTTAACTCTATATGTTTCTCATAGAGATACCAATCTCCCATTTTACTCTGTTCTAAAAATTGCAATATTATTTTCATTTCCTCACTAATTTTGGGTTGCTCTGCTTTATTCAGAAGGTTCATTGCTGGATGTAGAAAAAGGTTTGAAAAATATGTGTAGGGGAAATCATTGCCCTCTTTCCTGAGCAAGGAAGTCTAGAAGTTATATGACACTTGGAAAAATCTCATCGTTAGAGAGATCACATTCATTTCATCAACTTTAGTGTCGTCCTTGTGATAATAAAACCAAAAAGTAGATTTTCTCCTCCATATACTAAATATGAAAATAATCGCTACCTCTTCTGAAAAGGGTAGCTATATCTGAAAATACTGAAAACAAACCAAAAATTAAAATATTTTTTATATTTTAAAGGCCCTACATATTCATTCATCAGAGGCCTACTATGGAGGGAAATATTTTGATAGCTTCAGCTTTAGTTACCCTTTCGTTTGACCTTCTCTTCTTCATTTGATTTTTCTACTGAGTGTTTTTATTCTTGTATTTACTCTCAGGGCTATCATCAATGTTTATGCTTTCATCCCTAAGAGAAGGGTTGGAAATGAGATTTCTTTTTAATCTTAGTTTTTTTGTAGGCCTGGTGCGAGGCCTTTAAATGTAGTAGTTTGGAATATACATAGGAATTTTTCCATCATGTATGAATCTGCTTGATTCCCCCTCCTAAAACTCTATCTCGGTGTACTCTGTATCACTGTTATCCTCCTCATAAGATGAATATGAATGTATTATAGTTTGCTTCCTCTTCTTGACTGAAGAAAAAATAGATGAGAAGAGCTGAGATAAGGTAGGTTCTTCCATTTTGATAGTCTCTCACACTTTTCTTTTCCCTTTCTTGAGTGAGGAAAAGACCTGTAAAAGAGTAGGCTCTTTGAATGAAACATCATTTTTTTGTTGAGTCTCCTATGTAGCTTCTAAAATAGGGTTTGATCTCATGGCTTCAGGGTTGACTTACTCTGAAGGCAGAATAGGGCTGAATGCTAGGGGTACAAGGTTGACTTGCTCTGAAAGTCCCTTTATCATGATGAGCATTCTCCTATCTTTACACCTTGAAGAGGAAGTTGCCTCCTCTTTTCTTTTAGACAATGTTTTTTATGAAACACGATATCTCTTCGTTTAAAATTATTTCTACACTCCTCCATGAAGGGCCTCAAGGTCTGTGGTTCCTTGGATGAACTTCTAGCGTAGACCTATTTTTTTGGCTGTATTTTTCATGCAAATGTAGTGTTTCTATCCCTCTTGGCTAAGCTCCTATTTTTCCTTCTAGATGATATTGAAGATGGGACAGATTGTGAGGGAGTTGATGTATGAATAGGGTTTGACTATTTTTCTTCTATATCTTTCAGTTTTCTCGGCCTCCCTACTCCTCTTCTTGAATAAACATTGTTAAATCCCTCATCTGTTATAAATTTGTTCCATGTAGTCCTTTTCCTTCTCAAGTGATAAAATATCAATGTCTTAATCAAGCCTCTATGATATAAATTATGAAGTGAGTAGCCTGAGCTCTTTTTTATCTTTCGCAACATTGACAATATGGATCTATGTAGGAGAAATGGTAGGTTCATGGGTTTGGCACTAGATATATGGACTAAAAACCCCATTTGGTATTTGTGAATAGTTGGAAACCTACCTTCACAAGTTATGTATAGTTGTACATTACCAATGACATGTTGCCACTCAGTTTTGAAGTATGAAATATGGATGGTAGGAATCCAACCAATGTATTCATGCTTAGGCTTTAACTAAACAATTGCATCAACTTTAAGGAGATTTTTATTATTCTTATGCCAACACTCACCTGTTGTTGAAGTCTGACTTGCCCTTGCAATGATGTTTTCAACAATGGTGAAGGTTTGAGACCCAATCCTAACTTTTAATCCATCAAAGGTCTCAGAAAATTCTTGAGTGAAAACCACATTCTCACCTCATAATTTCCATAATAATTCGTACCAACCTATTGCCTTAAACTCGGCCTTAGCACGATTATCCACAAAGAGAGTGTTAGCTAGCTTAGAATGGTTCACATTTTCTCCTTTGCCCATACTTCTTGTTGTTAACCTAACCTCCAACACAGCTGTAAAACGAGGAATACCTTCCACAAAACCCTATTAGATGGCACCTATTAAGAAATGGATTTTTAAAATGGAGAATGAAATATTAGTTGTTGTTGTCACAAGAGCAGATGGAAGCAGGGTTATGCATGCCCTAAGACATGGCGAATAGGAATGACATGAACACAAAAATGATTTAAAACCACTGCCAACTCATTTCACCAACTCCATCACATATCTTGATAATTGCTACTCGTACTGCACTTTGACACATATACCCTTTAGTGAGTAGCAATACATTTGCATAACTTTATCAAAAGAATAATGAAAAACAAACATTCTTTAGACACACAACACTCCTTACTTTAACATATCCTAAATATTTGAATAGAAATTTTGGCTTCAGTTGAATAATATTTCCTCTGCTCCCTTATACCAATTTGTAGGTAATTACTACCTTTCTGAAAAAAGACAACATTTCCTATAAAAAACATAGCTTTTGAAAAATATAGTTGTTTCTCACTGAAAGAACAACTAATTATTCTGTTATTCTTAAGAGCATTCATGATTCTAGCATTTTTTTTTTGGCCTTGGATAGGAAATGATGACGAAAAAATAAGACCATTTTTCAAATGGAAACTTATGACTTTAACTAGTGAAAGTAGTTGAAAGACTTATTTAAGAGAGACTTTACCTTATTGAATTTCTAACAGAAATAGAATATTGGGCTCATAACTCTTTTTGAATTTTATTAAAAAGTGACAAAGACTCATACAATTTAATCCTCCAGGGCTCACCATAAGTTAGGAGACAGGAGAGGATCAAAGACACGACTTACAATGATGACTAGACTTTGAATTTTTTTTTTAAAAATTGCAGTGCTAACAAAAAACACTCCCATTTCCATATTTAAGGTTTTCATTATTCCAAGTAATTAAGCTTATAATATTATTTTTCTTCATCTTTTTTATACATTTAATAGCAATATTGAAGAACAAAATGTTAATAAAATGTGACAAGGTAAGAAAAATGAATTAAAAATAAATATTCTACTTCAATATATTTTACAAGTTAGTCTATCAACGAAATCATATAAAAACTATGCCCTTGTGATAAAATTTATCGAAGTGAATGATCATCAATTTTTTAAATATGAAATTTTTTATTTAAATAAGATGCAATGTAACTATGCATGAAGAAAATGACTCTATAAATAAAAGGTAGATTGGGAGATCACACTACTTTTAGAGGATAAAAGTCTTAAAGAATGTAAACAAGTTTCTAAAAGTATATTTACTTCTATGGTGTAGTACTAGAAAAAATTAAAGTGAATTTTTCCTTTGATTGTATGAGAAATTCTTATTCTCATATTAGAAATATTTATGATTCAGAGCTACATCAACCTCAATTGCTTGTATTTTTCCTTCTTCTTGAGCTAAGTCAGCTTTAGCTATTCAAAATGTTTATTGGGCTTCTTATGGTTGTATTCATTGGTTCATTTAAATACTTTTTTAATCATAATATTGGAATTCAACAAATTTCTTTGGAATTTTTACCAAATATGATAATTAAAATTGTACATATATTTACAAAACGAAGTTAAATTTGTCCAATTTGGAAAGAAATTGGTTTGAAAGAGAGTCAATGGATTTTATACCAAATATGATCATTGAAATTGTACTTGTATTTACAAAACACGTTGAATTGGTCCAAATTGGAAGGATATTTATTTGATATAGTGATGTGATATAGTCATTTTTTTAAGAGATTGAAATTGTTAAAAGTTTAAGTTTTGATGTTATTTTTCAATTATCACTTTAGTAATTTTTTTAGGTGATCTGAAAGGAATCTTTTAGTTTTGGTGTGCTAAGTGTCTTTTTAGTTACAAAACATGTGCATACTTGTCTCTTTAGTTTGCTTAAGGATTGAGGATTTTAACCATGAATTGTAGATGATTTTAATGAATTAGAATCATGAAATAAACACAAATAACATTGAACAACAGTGAAAAACAGAGAAATAAGTCACCACATAACATTTACACAGTAGACATGATGAAGCAGTTCACCTCTCCTGGGCTACATCTGTTGGTCTAGCTCCCAGTGGCATGCACATATTTCATTATGCTCAAAATTTTCCAACTACATGTAGTTAGAGGCCTCTAATGGTTTTTCTCTCAGCACCAATGGCTCCATAATTCTCCAATTAGTCTATAATGACTCTTTATTCACTCAGAATGGGAAAAAATCGAGTCTCCAACTCATTTTCCAAATAACACCTAGAAAAGCTCCACTAATTGTGGAGGACTCCACTCAACTAGAGTTAGTTTGGAAATTTCTGCCACATAAAACATGCCTCCAAACCTCCCGCCAATCTTAACCGTGATAATAAATGCTGCGGTTGGGGGTGGAAACATGCCAACCCCCAAAACCCATGGTTACCGTTATGGTAGAGCGGAACTCCGCTTAAACCTCAGGATAAGGTTCCAGAACTGGAGTTTAAATCGCGGGTTAATCGAAACTAGTGGATATGGCTTTAACCAAATGGATATTTAACCATGAGCATGTGATAAGGTTGAGACATAACTTTCAGCGGATTATTAAATGTCTGGTTAACGTTTTTGGTTTGGAGATTTATGTTGTAATGTGACCACATATCGGGACCACTGGCAGGTTAGGACCACCGGAAGTCCCCAACCCCAACTCCACTATGCATTATACTTTAAATAAAACCCAACCACCAATATGGTTAAGTATCAATGTAGCATAGCAGGTTAAGTCGTGGGCGTGCTCTGTTGAATATCGCAGGGTCAACTCCTGCAGCCTTCACAAAAATTTTCTACACCACTAAGAGGACACGTGGCAGCCTCAAGGTTGGCCACATGTAACCGTCTGATTGGTTCATAAAACATAATGTCCAACCCATCCATAAATCATATCACCCCACTTGCCAGCCTAGGATTGGTTAAGATGAAAGGAATATTCCTCAAAATATTCCTTTTGTTGACTATGCATCCTCCATGCTGACTGGGCATCCTAGTCAATACTGTCGCAAAAATTAGTTGTTTGGGAAATTGATCAGAATGTGATATATCCCTCATACAACATCGGTTTTTCTAACCCCTCGCAGCACCGAAATCAGGAACACTAGATCTATGCAACCATCCTAGTTTCAACCCAATCCTATAACTTTCAATTTTGAGCAAAATGTATGAACTCATGATCACTCCTCCCCATTGGGAAGCTTTTGGACCCAAAAATACTTGATTACCTGCTCAGTAGATGAGGGTACAACTCCCTCACCTTTCCAACCTCCATCCACTTTGTCTTGCTTGGTTTAGTGCCTTTGAGCCCATTTCGAAGGTAGTCAACACTTCCCCTCTTGGATGCTCTTGTCCTCCTGTCAATAATTGTATCTTCCTTGAGCTCATCCATAAATTCTAGCAAGAAATATTCAGTACAAGGCAGTTGAACATCACTTCATTTATCATCAATCAATGGTGGTTCATACAAACGTAAGTTTTCCACATTAACAACTGAATGCATTTGCATATATGAAGGCAAGTCAAGTTGAAATGCATTGTTACCAAGTTGCTTTATGATCTTGAATGGACCATAGTGAATGGGTTGGAGTTTTTTACCTTCTCCTTGCATCCTTTCTTTGCTAATGTGAAACCATACCTCATCTCCCTCTTGGAACTTGTCATTAACTTTATGTTTTTCATGCCTCTCTTTTTATTTTCTCTGACTTTTCTCGATTTGTTCTTGAACTTGTTGATGTATAATCTAAATTTTCTCAATGAAATTTCGAGCCCTGTTAATATCACTATGGCCATCAATTGAAAAATCCTTTCCAAAGATGAATTCTAATGGCGATTTTGTAAAATACCCAAATCATACTTCAAAAGTTGATGTTTGAGTTGAAGAGTGATTTGCCTGGTTGTAATCATGTAGAATGTAATGTAGTTTCTCATCCCATAACTTAGGATGTTTTGTAAAATATCCTCTCAATAGATGCACAATGTTTCTGTTCATTACCTCGGTATGTCCATCAGTTTGTGAATGAAAAGCAGTACTCTTTTTCAACTTTGTGTCCATAATACTCCAAATATTGGACCAAAAATTCCCAATGAACCTGGAATCCATGTCACTACCAAAGAAATCCATAATGAACCCATACATGTTGAAAATAAAGTTCAACAATTTGTTCAGTAGTAATGGTTTTCTTACATGGAATAAGTATACACATTTTACTGAATCTATCCACAACTACATAAATATAATCATGCTATTTTCTCGACATAGGTAGACCTCCAAAAAATTCCATGAAGACACTCTCCCATGGCCTTGATGGTACCAGTAGTGGTGTGTACAACCCAAGCTTCATATTACTAGGCTTGTTTGTTGCACACACAAAACAACCTCTTATAAATGCGACACACTATCTATCATGTGAGGCCAATAGAAATACCTCTATAGATGCGCCATTGTTTTTCTTAGCTTAAAGTGTCCAACAATAAGAGATGAATGAGCTTCTCTCATGAAACTTAGCCTCTCTCCTTGTGGTATACACAACTTGCCCAAATGAAACAACAAATCGTTATGCATGTAATAATATTTTTCTTCAACTTGATTCCCTTCACTCAAACTAGCATACATATCTTGAAAATAAACATCATGTGCATATTTTTCTAGATAAAGTATGTGTTTAGGCCAAAATTCTAAAATCTAGAGGGAAGAACCTTTCTGAAGAGGGTAGGAAGAAACCTTTTAAGGGGAAAAAAAAAGAGAAGACCTCAAAAGGTAAAATAAAAAAGACTGCATCTATTAAGAAAGGGGGAAAAAATTGGTTTGTAAAATTTTTTCAAAAGAAGGTGATGATGAAACTCATTGTTGGAAATTACATCCTGAAATGAGGCCCAAGAAATACAACAACAAAGGGAAAAAAAAAACTACAACTACAACTCAACATGATTTAGGAGAGGATTCAGGTGATGAATCTAAGATTACAGTCATGGGATTGAAGAACATGAAGGGAAAATAAATTGAAACTAAACCCAGTACTAGTACATCAAACTGTCACATACATGCTCCAAATGAAGAAGAAAGAATTCAACTTTTTCATGTGAAGGTCATATCCAAACATATGAATATTGACACATTGTTTGATAGTGGGTAACAAGAAAACTTAATCTCTGAATACTTGGTCAAGAAAATTAACCTTGAGACCAAAAGACATCCAAAAAAATATCCACTTGGTTTGATTTGTAAGGATGCAAATTTACAAGTTTCAAAGAAGTGTATATTGCGGTTCACAATCACTGCACATTTTGTTGACACGGTTGAATTAGATTTGGCTCCTCTTGACATAACAGGTATTTTTTTGGGGATTCCTTAGTTGTATGAGAGGAAAGTGATCTTCCATCACCATGAGAACAAATACCATTTATTCAAAGATGGAAAGGAGTACATTACTAGAGCACATCGCAAGAAGACAAACATTGCTATGGTAAATGTTAGACATGTAAAGGGGCTAGTAAATCCAAGTAATAATTTTGTTCTTCTAATGATTAAGCCTAAAGCTAATGTTAATCATGAATCATTTGAGGGATGTGATCCTAAGTTGAAATCAGATTTATATGATGCAGTTGATGCACATCATGAGATTTTTTAGGATCCAACATGATTAGATCGAAAAAGAGAGATTCAAAATGAGATTCAGTTGCAGCAATATTTTCCTCTTCAAAACATTGGTATGTATCATATTTGATAATGGATAATGTTGAAATAAAGAGGAAAATCAAGGAGCTGTTGGAAAAATTAATCATAAGGCGAAACATCTCGCCATGCGGTTCACCCATAGCCTTGATTCCAAAGAAATATGGGACTTGGCATATGTGTGTAGACTTCAGATATTTGAACAATATTATGGTAAAGAATCATTACCCACTCCCAAGGATAGATGATTTGCTTAATCAGCTGAAAGAAGAAATTTTTTTCACTAAGTTATATTTACGAAGTGGATATCATCAAGTAGGAATTGTAGAAAGTGACATATCGAAAACTGCATTCAAAACCAAACAAGGACAATTTGAGTGGTTAGTAATGCCATTTGGATTATGTAATGCATCAACAACTTTCATGCATGTTATGGATAGTGTTTTGCGTCCATTATTTGATGAATTTGTGCTTTTGTACTTAGATGACATATTGATTTTCAGCCAAACAAGAGAAGAACATGTCTTGCAGGTGAATAGAGTGTTTGATGTTTTGAAGAAAGATAAATTATTTCTTAAGATGTCAAAGTGTGATTTTTGAAAGGCTTCTTTGCTTTATGTGGGATACATTGTAGGAGGAGGAGAGTTGAGAATTGATCCTTCTAAAGTGGAAGCCATTGTGAATTGCCCTGCACCCAAAACAGTAACTGAGGTAATAAGTTTCTTAGGTGCAGCTCAGTATTGGATAAAGTTTATTGCTAACTTTTATGCCATCACAACTCCCATGCATGAAGTGACAAGTGTGAAGAAAGGCTTCCAATGGGGAAGAAAAAAACATAAATCTTTCTAATCTTTAAAATACAATATTAGTTCAGCCCCAATCTTTGCATCACCGAATTTGAGACAACCATTAAAGATACAAACTGATGCTATTGATTATGCCATGGGTGCAGTCCTTTTGCGGCATTGTAAGCCTATCGATTTTCATTCTGAAACATTCAATGGTGTTGTAACTAATTATCCTACATATGACAAAGAACTATATGTGTTGGTACAAAGCGTCAAGAAGTGGAAATACTAGTTGATGGGTAAAGAGACGATTTTCCATACCGATCACCAACCATTGCAGTACTTACAGTCACAAACAAAATTGCAACAATCTAGAAATTTTAGGTGGATGTGATTTCTTCAAAATTTTCGCTTGGTTATAAGGTACAATAAAGGTATTTTCAATAAATTTGCTGATATGCTTTCAAGACCAACCATTAGTTCATCTACTTTACTAAAAAATGATTCTATTGTACATGAGATTTACATAGAGAGAATAGTATGTTTTAGGTAGCTATGTAATCCTCCTATGTACTTGAGCAAAGTATCTTGGCTCTACAAATCTACCCCTAATAAGAGAGCTCTTCTCCTAAATTTTTGGTTGTATTCTTGCACATCTTGTCCCTTCAATTTCCTAAATTTTTTCCATTTCATTATGCCTTTCTGCACATGATCTAACGAATAAAACTGTTCTTTTATTGCAGTAATGAAAAAGGTCCATGATATAATAATCTTACCATGCTTCTTGATCTCTTCCTTTGTCTTGGCTTGCCACCAAACAAGTTTTTAACCTTCCATTATCAATGAAGCTAATTGAATTTTGGTATCATCATCTTGAAGGTTCTGTATTCTCAAATAGACCTCTAATTTCCTAATCCAGTTATCAAGATTTTATGCATTGACTTCACCATTAAACATTGGCAATTCAAGCCTAACTATTGTGAAACCAACTCCAAAAAGAGAAGAAAAGAGATATAAACGCCTTAGAAATAAGCCATTTCGAGTGGGAAACCTCCAATACATTACATGAATGAATAATTCTTGGATGATTTAAATTACAAAACCTCCTTTCTGTATATAGGAGTCCATGGGGCCACAATGCAATCCTAGTCAGGCCACAATGTAATCCTATCCAACCTAACAATAATAATTTAAGGGCACAATAATAACAATATGGGGGTTATAAGGGTACAATAATAACAATAAGGGGGTTACACTAACAAAAATAAGGGACTATACTAGTAATATAGGGACCTAACATTCCCCTCTCTTTCAAAAAAGTGTTGTCCTCAACACTTGAGTAGCTCTTCGTGCTTCTGCATAAAATTCTCATCCTCCCATGTAGAATATTTAGTGGGTAAGTTCTTCCACTTGATGAGATACTTTGAAATTGATCGATTCTGTAGCTGTCGAGTTCTTATTTCTGTGACTGCTTTAGGTTCCAATATGATTTTTCCTTCCTCACAAGTTCTAGCAATATTGTTTGAACTGGAATATTTTCACCTATAACCTTCTTTAAGCATGAAACATGGAAAATTGGATGCACTCGTGAAGAAGCAAGAAGCTCCAATTTGTATACCATAGTACAAATATTTTGCAACACCTTGTAAGGACCATAGTACTTTGGCGATAATTTATTATCCTTCTTAGATTGCTTGAGGGAAAATTGTTTGTATGGTTGTAGTCGTAAAAATACCTAGTCTCCTACATCAAAACTTCTCTCGCTGCAATGTTGATTTGCCTTCTGTTTCATTCGATTTTGTGCCAAATTTAGGTTGTCCTTTAAGAGTTGGAGAACTTCTTGTTGATGCTCGATGTGATCTTCCACTGCTTGAACCTTTGAATTTTCTCTTAAATATGATGTGATGGATGGTGGATGATATCCATAAAGTGCCATAAATAGGGTCATTTTTGCTGCAGTATGGAAGGAAATTTTATACCACCATTCAACTAGAGGTAACCACTTGACCCACTGTGTTTTTTTATCAGATACAAAACAACGAAGATATCCTTCCAAACATTTATTTACTATCTCAGTTTTACCATCGGATTGAGGATGATAAGATGAGCTATGAGCTAATTGAGTACCCACGCAAGAAAATAATTCCATCCAAAATTTTCCAGTAAAAATGGGATCTATGTCGCTCACAATAACACTTGGGTTTCCATGTAGCTTTTGAGTTGTGTCCATAAATGTAGTAGCAATTTTACTTGCTTTAAATGGATGAGATAATGCACAAAAGTGTGCATACCTGCTAATTCTATCAACTACCACCATGATGACACTCTTTCTTTCGGACTTAGGTAAACCTGTGATAAAATCCATTGAAATCTCCTCCCAACTTTGAATTGGATTGGATAAAGTTTGTAGAAGACTGGGGGTCTTAACTATCTCAACTTTATTCTGTTGGCAAACCAAACATTCCACCACAAAATTTTGAATATTAGATTTAAGGCCATCCCAAAAAAATTCTTTCTTCACCATGTGGTAAGTTTTTAAAAATCCTGAGTGTCCTCCTAAAGGAGAAGTGTGCAATTCCAAAAGAATATTTTGTTTTAGTTGGGAATTCTTACAAAGATATAAGCGATCTTTGTACCATAAGGAATCATTTCTCCAACTAAATGTATCAGATGTACTAGGATCTTGCTGCAACTTTTGAATGAGTGTCCATACATCTTTGTCCTTCTTCCATTCATCTCTTGCTTCGGTTATCCAATCTGGTTGGATAATAGAAATGGCACAAAGCAATGCTTCCACCTCTTCATTCTTTCTTGAGAGTGCATCTGCAACAACATTTAGCTTCCCTTTTTGTATATTATTTCAAAGTCATAACCCAACATCTTTGTGACCCATTTTTGCTACTCTTCTGAAGATAGTCTTTGTTCCAAAAAGTGTTTAAGACTATCATGATCAGTTTTTACCTTGAAGTGTCTTCCCATTAGGTAAGTTCTCCATTTCTTTAGTGCATGCAATATTGCTAATATTTCCTTCTCATAAATAGGTTTCTGTAAATATTTTCCTTTGATTGGACGACTTTCAAAAGCAATGGGTCTTCCTTCCTACATTAAAACATCACCAATTCCATTTCCTGAGGCATCACATTCCACAATAAAGGTTTTTGTGAAGTCTGGCATAGCTAAGACTGGTGCTAGGCACATTACCTCTTTAAGATGTTCAAAGGCCTTAGTTGCTTCAGGAGTCCATGAAAATGCATCTTTCTTCAATAATGTTGTTAGAGGTGCTGCTATTCTCCCATAATTCTTAACAAACTTTCAATAATACCCTGTTAACCCGAGAAATCCTCGCAACTGCTTTATGGTTGTGGGGACTTTCCATTCCTTAATGGCTTTAATTTTGTTAGGGTCTACCTTAACACCCTCGTGAGATACAATATCACCCAGATATTCCACCTCTTGTACTCCAAAGAAACATTTGGATGTTTTTGCATATAATTGTTTCTCCTGCAATAGTTTGAGCACCCTGTCAACATGTTCAACATGATCCTTCCAAGACCTGTTGTAGATTAGTATATCATCAAAAAATACTAGCACAAATTTTTTAAGGAAGGGTTTGAAAATGGAATTCATCAACCCTTGAAATGTAGAAGGTGCATTGGTAAGGCCAAAAGGCATGATCAAAAATTCATAATGACACTAATGAGTTCGAAATGTTTTTTTCATAATATCTTCAGTCTTCATTCTAATTTGATGATACCCTGAACGAAGATCCAATTTGGTAAAATAAATTTCTCCATGTAATTCATATAATAATTCATCAATCACAGGAACGGGAAATTTATCTTTAATGGTGAGCTTATTGAGCTCCCTATAATCTGGACACATGTGCCATGATCCATCCTTCTTGTGTACCAATACTACAAGTGCAGAGAAAGGACTTTGACTAGGTTGTATTGTACCCGCCTCTAACATTTCTGCAATCATACGTTCAATTTCGCTCTTTTGGACATAAGGATATCTATAAGGCTTGATGTTTGGAGGAACACTTCCTGGAATCAAATGAATAGCATGATCATGATCATGAATAGGTGGGAATCCTTTTGGAGTTTCAAAAAGCTTGGAATGATTGTCCAAGAATTTTTGGAGATCTGCAGAAATAGATGATTTTGATGTTGGAACTTCTAGTGAGCATAATTGTGTAATTATGCCTCGTTGTTCTTTCTTTAGAAGATTTTTCATGATATTAGAGCTTATTATCTTTCTCTTCTTCCCTGCAATACCCCATAATTTGACTTCCTTTCCTTCTGAAAAAAAATTCTAGAAAAGTTCTTGAAAATTAAAAGCTACTGTCCCCAAATATTGTAACCATTATACTCTTAGTACAACATCAGCACCTCCCATAGGAATGGAAAGCATTAGAATATTTAATACATATTCCCCCATGGTTAGCTTGATATTATGGCATTTTCCAGAGCAACTTATAGCTCCTCCATTTGCGACCATCACTTGACATTCTGGTGCTGGGTATAGGAAACAATTCAATTCCTTGGCTACCTTACAATGAATAAAATTATGGGTACTACCTGAATCAATCAACACTATTACCTTTTTCTTCTTGATTTGTCCTTCTATCTTGAGAGTTTGAGGAGTGGTAATTCCTGCCAATGCATTACATGATATGGCCAGACTCATTTCTTCCTCTTCTTGGGTTGGTTCCTGGTGTATATCCTCTTCTTGTTCATTTCCTTCTTCCTCTTCACAATATATGTAAATTAATTTGTTCTCAGCACACTTATGACCTTTAGTGTATTTTCCATCACAACTGTAGCAAAGCACTTTTGCTCTTTTTTCTTCCAATTGTTGTGGTGTTAACCTTGTAGGATGTGGAAATCTAAGAGTAACAACACTTCCCTTTTTATAGAAGTGAGTGGCAGGCTTCCTTATCGTCATAATTTTACATTCAATTTTTCTTGCCAACCTAAATGCCTTCTCCAATGAATCAGGTTCCAAAACACGAATTTCATGTTGGATGTTATACTTTAAAGTACCTATGAAGAGATCAATCCTGTGTTCCTCTGGAATCAGTTACCCTTATATTCAATTTTTGGAAGTCCTCAATGTGCTCCCCCATTAAACCCTTTTGTTTGAGATTTATCAATTGGCTAAAGAAGGTGTTGCTCTTTGTATCCTCATAATGTGCTATCATTTCCTCTGTAAAAATTGACCAAGTGATAATTTTTTTACAGGAGCAAAGCCATCGATACCATACAAATGTATGTTGTTCTAAATGTAAAGTTGAAATGTGTACCTTTTGTGTAATTTTCACATTATGGAGATCAAAATATTGCTCCATCTGTAGTATCCATGTTATAGGATCCTTTCCATCAAACTTCCTCATACCCATTTTTGGAATATGGTGGTTCTTCCCGCCAACATTAGATTTTATAAAATCATGATTAACATTTATTTTGTTCTCATCATGAGTTTCCTTTACTATCTTTTCACCATTAGGAAACATTT
This sequence comes from Pinus albicaulis, assembly GCA_034641835.2. Taxonomy (NCBI): domain Eukaryota; kingdom Viridiplantae; phylum Streptophyta; class Pinopsida; order Pinales; family Pinaceae; genus Pinus; species Pinus albicaulis. The sequence goes on from CM076584.1 coordinate 1,571,463,231, forward strand.
CTTGTATCAACTTTGTCAAACATTCCATGTCTGCTTTTAGATAATTCTTCATGTTTTCAATTTTCTCACCAATCTTAGCTTCCATGTCATCCATCTTAGATTGCATGTCATCCATCTTAGATTCCACGCCAGCTTCCATGCCATCTATCTTAGATTCCATGCCGTCTATCTTAGATTCCATGCCATTCTTTAAACTATCCCTCTAAGATTCTACACCTTTCTTCAGACATCCATCTTAATTTCCACACCTTTCTTCAAAGCTTCCATGTCATTTTTTGTTACTCTTTGCAAGAGCGAACTTTGTTGCACTTGCTCTTGTAATTTTGATATGCCATGTTGCCATTGTTTGTCTTCATGAGTCATAGTAGAGATTTCTAAAGGCTTAATGGGTGTTGAATTATTTTGAGGGGCCATTTTAGAATCCAATACTAATATCTATCTTACAATATGCCCTTGGAATCAATTCAACTTGACTCTTCAAATAACACTTATGCAATTCAAAAAGAAAAATACACACCTTTTACTTTCTTTTGAGGAGCTCGATATTGAAATTCAATTATCTCTATAATTGCATATCCTCAATATCTGAAATTTAGCCTTATATTAGCCCTCTGAATCTTCTTTCAAATTCCACATGTATGATCTGATTTGGATTCTTCAAGGCAAATTTATGCCCAATCTCCCACAATGACCCAATTTTGGACTGGTTTAGTAGAGTGAACTTGTACGACTTGCCACATGTCACTGTTTCCTCCTTTGGCTCTGAAATTGATTGAAAAAAAACTACATTCCATGAAATTACAACCACTTTTTACATCATTCCAATCTAATGCTTAGAGAGAGAGCTATGAATATTTTCCCACGATCACCTCTTTGAGATTAAATTCAGAAGCCTAAAAAATTCCTAACTTCCATAGATCATATCTCCGAAAATATTGTAAACCAATATCTAAAATTTTGCGATGCCATTCCTCAGGATTGCGTCTTCGCACTGTAAAAATTTCAGCTTCTGAACCTTCGTAGAAAAAAAGTTATTAGGAAAATACCACGATGACATGTTTAGGTTAAATTCAGGAGCATGCAAAATTACCTAACTTGCACAGATCATATATCTGAAACTGTTGCGAATCAAGCTCTAAAATTGTTCAAGGGTTTTCCTTAGGATTTTGGCTTCGCACTATAAACATTTTAGATTCTGAACCTTCGTAGAAAAAAAGTTATAGCGAAAATTCCACCATGACCTGTTTGGAGCAGCAAAACCCTAGAATCTCAATGCTCTGATACCAAATGTTGTGAAACCTGCTCCAAAAAGAAAATAAAAGAGATATAAATGCCTTATAAATAAGCCACTTTGAGGGGGCAACCTCCAATACATTACATGAATGAACAATTGTTGGATGATTCAAATTACAAAACCTCCTTTCTATATATAGGAGTCCATGGGGCCACAATGTAATCCTAGAGGGGCCACAATGTAATCCTAGCCGACCTAACAATAATAATTTAAGGGCACAATAATAACAATATGGGCATTGCAAGGGTACAATAATAACAATAAGGGACTATACTAGTAATATAGGGACCTAACATTGACATCAAGTTTTAAAAAAGGACTTTTACCAGTGTTCTTTGACTTCTGTGGCTGATGTATTGAAGATGATGTAGAGGATGATGATGATGATAATGAGGATGATGGCTCTCCATTTCCTCCATTTCCTCCATTTCCCTTCTTTGAATTATCTTCATCATTGTGACCTCCTGAAGATCCATGTCCTTCCTTGTGAAGTTTTTCCTTCTCCTTCTAGTCTCTCAATCCTTTCTTGATAACGGATTCTAACCATCTCATTCATGTCAAGGAATGCTTTCCTGAACACTCTTTCTTCCTCTTTGGGATCAACTTCTTCATGGATTTCTCCTTCTCTATGAGACCTTCTTAATGTAGCTTCCGCTTCCTTAGGAGGTGAAATAGGTGGTGTATATTGTGGCAATCTTGTTGTCCTTTGCTTTGGCTCTTCTTGAGACCCTTCTTCTCCCGTCAATTTTCCTTCTCCTCTTTTGAGCTTGAGCCTTGTAAGCATCTAAAAAGTGCAAATAGTTAAACAAATCTTTTTCAAAAAACAACACCAGATGATAAACTCTAGCTCCGATACCAATCTGATCTAAAAGCAATATATTTGTTTTGTTGTGCTAAGTGTCTTTTTAGTTAAAAACATGTGCATACTTTTCTCTTTAGTTTGCTTAAGGATTGAGGATTTTAACCATGAATTATAGATGATTTTAATGAATTAGAAGCATGAAATAAACATAAATAATATTGAACAAAAGTGAAAAATAGAGAAATAAGTCACCACATAACATCTACATAGTAGGCATGATGAAGCAATTCACCCCTCCTGGGCTACATCTGCTGGTCCAACTCCCAATGTCTTGTACATCTTTCATTATGCTCAATTTCTTTCAAATAAATGTAGTTACAGACCTCTAATGGATGTTTTCTCTGCACTAATGGCTCCATAATGCTCTAATTAGTCTAGAATGACTCTTCATTCACTCAGAATGGGCAAAAATTGAGTCTCCAACTCATTTTCCCAATAACACACAGAAAATATCCACTAATTGTGGAGGACTCCACTTAAGTGGAGTTAGTTTGGAAATTTCCACCACATAAAATGTGCCTGTAAACCTCTTGCCAATCCTAACCGTGATAATAAATGTTACAGTTGTGGGTGGCCACATGCCAACCTACAAAACCTGCGGTTACTGTTATGGTGGAGCGGAACTATGCTTAAACCTCGAGATAAGGTTCAAGAACTATAGTTTGTGTTAATCAAAACCAATAGAGATGGCTTTAACCACATGGAGATTTAGCTGTGAGAATTTGATAAGGTTGAGACGTAACTCTTGCTGGAGTGTTAAATTTTGGCTTATCATTTGTGGTTTGGAGTTGTATGTTGTAATGTGACCACATATCGGGACCACTGGCAGGTTGGGACCGCCGACGGTCCCCAACCCTCACTCCAGTGTGAAATATACTTTAAAGAAAACCAGACCACCAATATGGTTAAGTATCAATGTAGTACAGACGATTAATTCATGGGCATGCTTGCTGAAGGTCATGGGGTCGACTCCTGTGGCCTTAAAAAAATTTTGCTACACCACTAAGGGGACACATGGCGGCCTCAAGGCTGGACACGTGCAACCCTCCAATTGGCTCATAAACATAATGTACAACCCATCCACAAATCATATCATGCCACTTGGCAGCCTGGGATTTTCTCTGAGGAAAGGAATAATCCTCAAAATATTCCTTTTGCAGACTGTGTATCCTCCATGCTGACTGGGAATCCCAGTAAACCATGTCAAAAAATTTACCTATTTGGGAAATCAATCAAAAGGTGATATCTCCCTCATACGACATCATTTTTTTGAACCATTCATGGCGCTAGAATCAGGAAGACAAGATCTATGCAACCATCCTACTTTCAACCGAATCATATAACTTTCAAGTTTGAGAAAAAATTATGAACTTCTGATCATTAGGTAATATGATTTTCGGTGAGATTGTAATGTTTCATTATTTAAATTGAATTTTTAAATGTAAAAAATATATTCAAAACTTGTAATATCCATGGGAGACTTTAATTGTGTAGAATCAACAACTTAAAGCTATTTTTTTTCAAAAATTTAATTAAATTTCAAGCAAAAGTTTATCATCCCCCACTTCGGGTGCCCAACATTGGAGAATGTTAGCACACATTCAAGGTTAAAGGAAATAATTTTATATTTGGCCGTGCTGTCAAACTTCTAACATGCTTGGATTAACCTTGATATCATGCCTACACCGATGAAATATTAGCTGTTGTACTTCATAGTTAACTCGCCTTAGGGGATAATAATGGTTTCTCATTATGACTTGTAGTGGTTCCTTATTATACAAGATGAGGGTGGTGTCATGGAGATTTGATGCCCTCCCTCAAGTCTATTTCCATCCCCTACCACCTCCATTGGAGGTCAATTATCTCAGCTTACAATGTTTCTAGTGGTATCAATGCGGATAAAATATGCATTTGATGTTGCTCCTCTCTTCGCGATTGAAAATTGGCCCATTCTTGAGCATACTATGTTTTTGTGAGAGGTATAATGTTTGTGTTTAAACTAGTTGAAATCTTGACCAACCCTAACCTCCAATGCTTGTAGGATGGTTTTGGAATCTTTAATGCCCCCTTAGGCTCATCATATTCATATGACCTTCCCAAAACATCCTATGTTTACTTAAAATTCACATGTTGTAGATATTATAACGTACACCTCCCCTCAAATCTAACCCAGTAACCTGTCAACTGGGATGAACATAAGATTAGGGGAAGTTATGACCAAACTCAACATCATCGGTGACTTTAAGGAAGTGGAATCAATGGAAACCCATAACAAAGACCTCATTTACCTGCATGTCCCTAGGTCCTATTGAGTTTTATTGAATAAAACCCTCGGACACTCCCTTGATATGGGAATGGGTGCCTCTGGGAGGCTCTGGACACTCCCACATCATAGTCATGCATGTGTCCAAGTATTTTTTCCCTCAGGTCTGTATTAGTGTTCATGTGATTTATCGTACTTTTTAAGCCCAAAATCTTGTGCACTGCCCAAAACTTCCTGTAGATTCCAGAATCCATCAAACACAAGATGAAAATTCTAATGAACTAAAAATTGAGTCCACGGCTAGGCCTGACCATCCCTAATTGGGACTGAAATTATGTCAAACACTTGGCATCAATGCAATCTACAGGTCTAAGATAAAAGAAAAAGCATTAATTACTGAAAACTCTTATTAGACATGGCAACGAGGATCTCTACCCTCTTCCTTGAAATTTTATGACAACAATTAAGTATTTCATCCATTATATTTACAATTACAAGTAAATACATGAAATAACCATGACTTGAACTAGTCATATAACCATGCTTATAACCAGCATAACACCATGTAAATAACAATGAGATAATTACCATTAAATCCCCACATTAATAAGTACAAAAGCAATAGAAATTATCATTTATTAAACATATTCAAGATCCAATCAGGTTCAGGACTTCCACATACCACCCTACCATGGACATATCTTAACCAAATATCTATGAATCTAGTAACCCACGTGCCATATTCCAAGCATGAATGTGGGATCTCATGGATAAACCAATCCAAAAAAACCAATGGAATCCAAAGTTTAAACCACCTCCAACCTCACCATACCATGATCACACCTACTCTGGTGTCGAGATCACAAACCAAACTGAGCTTGGAATGCCTCAAAAATCCATCACTATCCTTGAGGATTTTTCCATCTCCTTGTCTCTCACTATAGGATGTACCAAACACCAAAACATGAGCCAAATCACTAAGGGATGTTCCAAATCACCAAAACATGTGCCAAACATATACCAAACATCATAACAAAACTAATTTGCCTCAACCAAAAAACAATGAAGGACACATAGCTTGCATTTGATATGCCATCCCCCAAAGTGCTTTTACTGCACTTTAGCTCGCTCAATGGATTTTTTTCTTGAGAATGAGATTCTTATGCTACAATATACACTAAGGTTCCATCTAGAACTATCCTTCTTGATCCACCTGCAATATAGACCAGTTAATAACATGATCAACATCCTTTATATACCTTTTAAGTAGTGAAACATTAAACACATCATGGAATTTCACTGTTCGAGGAAGCAAAATTCAATAGGCCACTGGTCCAATCCTATCAAGGATCTCAAAATTCCCACAATAGCATGGTGCCATCTTGGCACATGATCCGATCATCAAAGAGCTCTTCATGGACTTGATGTGCAAATAAACATGCTCCCTAACCTGAAACTCCTTAAATTCCCTATGTTGGTTTTCATAAATCTTCTTCCTATCATGTGATGCCTTTAGATTCTTATTTATAACCAGCATTTCTTGTTCCATATCTTCCAACATGTCTGGTCTAATAAACACCCTATTAACTGGATCACTCCAACTGATGGGAGTATTACAACTCCCATAAATTGCCTCGAAGGGACTCATCCCCAATGACTATTGATACCCATTGTTGCATGCAAACTCAGCCAATGGTAGATACTCTTCCCACTTCAATTATTTATGCATCACATACATCCTCAAAATGTCCTTTAAGATCATGTTGACCCTCATAGTTTTTCCATCTTTCTGTGGATTATAAGTTGTACTGAAGGCCAAATTTGTACCTAAACCTACAAACAACTCCTTCCAAAACTTGGAAGTGAATTTTGCATCCCTGTCTAACACAATATTATTTGGAACACCATGAAATTTGACTATATCTCTAATGAAAACCTATTCCACATCACTAGTTGAATACGTAGTCTTCACTGGAATGAAGTGTGCAACCTTTTTCAACATGTTCGCAACAACTGTGATGGAATCATGTTGTCTCACTATCCTTAGAAAACATATGATTAACTCCATGGAAATGACCTTCAATTTCCATTCTGGAATCAAAATATGCTATAGTAGACCAGAAAAATGTTTACATTCTATCTTTAACTACTAAAAATCCAAACATATGGCTACAAACTCTACGATGTCCTTCCTCAGATTCGGGCATTAATAGAACCTCTTCACTAAAGTTAATATCTTTCAATAGTGTGGGTGACCTGAATATGGTTTTTCATGAAAATCCCTCAATATAAACTTCTTGATCTCACTACTACCTGACACATATATCCTGTCTCTACAATTTACCAATCCATCTATCGTGAGATGATAGTTCACATCCTGTAGACCTGCACCTGTACCACTACCTGTACCTATAATTGTACATGTAAATGTACCTGTACTCTGTTGCAATATGTGCATAAGCTCCATATAGCTGAAATTATGCATAAGGACTCCACAAAGTCCTCTTTTGCAATCATTTTTAGATACTAAAAGCTCGTTTTCAGGATCTGTGATATTTAACACTTGTGTCAAAAACTGCTTAAGTTTCTCAAAACTTACCTCACAATCCTCATTCCACTCAAAATTCTTACCATTCCACTACAATGATGTAATAGTATAATAAATCTATGAAAAGTTCCTGATGAACTTCCTGTAATAACCTTCCAATCCCATAAAGGATCTCACCTCATCTACTTGTCTAGGAGTTGCCCATTCTATGATAGCTCTTACCTTTTCTCAATCCATTGTTATGCCCTCATTGGAGACAACATGTCCCAAGTAATGTACCTCAGTATGAAATAAACTGACTTGCTAATCTTAGCATACAACTTATTCTCACTGGTGCCAAGTTCTCAACATGCTCTTCCTCATTTTTATAATATACCAATATGTCATCAATGAACACAATAGCAAAATTGTCCAAATAAGGACGCAACACACTATTCATGAAACACATAAATGTAGCTAGATCATTAGTCAAACCGAATGGAACTACAACAAAATCATAATGCCCATACTTGGTTCTGAAATTCGTCTTGTAGATGTCCACTTCTTTGATGCATACCTAATGCTATCTTGATCTCAAGTCAATATTAGAGAACAATTACGCTCCCTTCATCTGATCAAACAAGTCATCAATCCTCGAAAATGTATGCTTTTTCTTGATCATCACTTTGTTCAACTTTCTGTAATAAATGCACAATCTGATAGTACCATCCTTCTTCTACATGAACAACACTAGTGCACCCCATGGAGATACAATTGCCCTAGTTTATCCCTTATCAAGAATTTCCTTTACTTACAATTTTAACTCTATCAACTCAGGTGTGATCATCATGTAAGGTTCCTTTGATGCCTGTGCTGCTCATAGTACCAACTCAATAGAAAAGTCTACTTCCTTATGAGGTGGAAAATCTGAAATTTCTGTAGGAAATACGTCCTGAAACTACTGTAGAACTGGGTACCTGCTCAAAACATATACATCCTCAAATTCCTTACCTTTTTCACCAAAGATATGTATTGCAAATAAAACATACCCTTTACCCTTTATTGTGACTACGCTTGGCCTACATAGCTGTCACCATCCTAATTGATGTGGAATTGTTCTTTCCCTGTAAGACTCTTTGTTCTCTAGTGTCATCCAAGCACTCAATGGATTTGTCATAAAATTCCACCTTGGTCCAATGAGGTTATAGCCATTCCATACCCAATGGCATATTATATGATCCCAACGACAATATGTTCAAGTGCGTTGTTGTACGCATACCATTTAACTCAAATACACACGCTCTTACCTAAAGGTGAACTCTTTTCTTTCTACCTGTAGCCAATTACACTAACCAATATTATGCATGTACTTCTCTTTATTCAAACCACACTTATCCACCAAGTCAGGATTAATATAACTATAATTATATCCAGTATCAATCAAAATAGAAACAACTTGATCACAAAGCTTACCGTCCATCTCAATAATAGATACCAGATGGTCTGCTTGCTGGTTGTCCGTAGCTGCATAAATCCAAGGAATGTTATGACCAAAATCCCCAACTATCTGCACCTACTATGCATTATATATATGGAGTATACCACCCTAATACTTTGCATAATCCCTCTTATTATGATCCTTTCCACATATACAACACTACAATGGTGTTGTATCATCACCTCTAGTATATTTCTCTCGGGGTCCCTTCCCACTTGTATTGAACTTCTTGTAAATAACCACATTTTATTTCGCACCTTCATCTTGTGGTATTTACCACTTAAGTGGCAATATTCCTTTATATTTCTCATTTCCTTTCAAATCACGCTTAGGCTCTGTTAGTGTCAGTTTTGCCATACTTCCATCAGTGATAAAATTTACTCTTTTGCATTTTCATAGTACGAGTCCCACACTATAAATTTTCGTCATTCCATTAGGTCATGGATTCATTGATGGTAGTGTTTTTTCATTAGTTTTCCCTCATGTGAAAACTTGTTGATTCTCCTCTCTATGGTCTTCAGTCATGATTCACTTTCACTCCGCAATTCATGTTATTAGGTCATCTTAGTGTAAGTATTTGCATACTTCCACCAAGGATAAAAAACACATTTGCATGTGCATATTAGGTGTCCCATTCTAAAGTAATTTTCAATCATTCCATTAGGTCATGATATAGAATTATTCCACTAGTGGTTTTTCATCAGGTTTCCCTCATGTGTAACTTGCTGATTCTCCTCTCTATGGTCTTCAGTCATGAGTCACTTTCATTTTCTAATTCATATTATTAGGTCATAGGCTTGGTCTCATTACGTACTAGGGTCTCATCATGGTCAAATTAATGAGTCAAGTGTCAATAAATACCAGCAAGATCATGAGGAAAAATAAACTCAGAAGCACAGTATCTGGGAAGGTCAAGGAATGGTTCTATTGAGCTTGATGTAATTTTCACCTCAAAACCATGTTTTGAGGTGAAAAAAAGGTACTTTTCTTTTATTATCATATCTTATGTAATTTTATGTTTTCATATGTAATAAGTTGCACTTCGGAAGCTATTATCTCCACAAATCCACCTCCCTTCCCTTTAGAGGTGTTTTCCATAGCATTTTCAGTGTAAAATCATGTTCTAAGTATGTCAATCAGAAAGAGCCTGGAAAGAGCTTTCGAACGGTATATTACACTGTCAAAACTGACTCCTGGCATGAAAAATATTCCTAAGTGAAACAAAGTCCCCAATACCCAAACCTTACCCCTTCTCCCATTTTTCCCTTGAACTTTATTTCATAAAATTTTAATTTTTTCCTTTATAAACCCCTTTTCCCCTATCCGATTGCATAATCGAATCGCAAAAGTTCTTTTGACCCATAAAACACCTGATGCGATTAAATAAAACCCTTCCCTTCGCAAAATTCAAATTCATGCTCCGATTGGCCCCCTTCTGATTGACCCCCTCAAATTCGCCCTTCCCCGATTGCGAATCCCCGATGCGATTCATCGCAAGTCCCCTCCTCCGACCTCCCGATCACATCACATATTTTCGATCGCATTGCATATTTTATTTTTAGTACTTAAACCCTCGTCTCGCTCCATTTCACCTTTGCGATTGCGATTTGTTGGGCCCTACCTTAAAATCTTCCACCCATTCCAAAAAAAACAAGTCCTTCCTTTGTTAAATGAGAAAAATCAATTTCAAAACATTTCTTAAGTCTTTCATCGCAATCGGCATTTTCGCGATGTTTAACTCAAAACCAGGCTCCCTGCCGATTGCAACTGCGATTCCTCCCCGCCGATGCGATTGATCGCACATCGCCAATCGCAATCGGTAGTTCCTATGTGCACTCTGTCTCTGCTCCCCTTTCCGAAATGCGATTGCGATTCGCTTGGGTCCCACCTAAAGCCCTCCGCTCTTTCCAATGAAAAATCATTTTTTCCTTTGTAAAATGTGAAACTTATTTTTATTTGTTTTATAAAGGATTTCTCCCATTCCCCATCGCATCGTATATTTCATTCCCAACGCTTAAACTTGCTCCTCTTTCCCATTGCGATTGTGATTTCCCTTTCTCACCTATACATTATCGCATCGCAAACTCCAATCGCATTCCCTCCATTGTGTCATGCACTCCCTCCCTTCTTCCGATTGTGATTTGCGATCACAATATGGGCCTGCCATCCTTTCCTTTGCTCCTTTTCACCTAAAAAGGGGATTTTTCTTCATTAAAGGGAAAATTTCAGTCTTATTGTATCATAGGAATTTTCTTCAAAAGTTGGTTATTCTTTAAAGGATAAAAAAAGAAAGAAAAACAGTCGAATCTGAGAAGCTAATTATGAAGCGTAGAGATCATTACAGTTTGTCCTCTCCTTTTTTTAAAGCAAATGTAACAGCAAAATCTCGAGATGATCAAAAAATGTATTGTTGTTCCTTCTTTTTAGGGGCAGATTGTTGGTTCTATTCCTATGTTCAGATTTCAGTTTGTGAGCTGTTGGAACAGTCCCTCTTTCTGTGGACTTTCTCCTCTCAATTTTGGTATATTTAATGTCATTTTCAATCATTTGTAAAGGATTAAGGGGAATAAAGTGTGAAATTAGCTTGGAAATCACTGAGGATGCTCTGTGCTCCATTTGTAACAGTTTGGCAGGGGATTAATAAAGATATGCAGCTCTGATTTGTGGGATCCCTTTGGTATGGATTTTAGCACTGTTCTTTCCTTTGTGTTCATCCGTTAATTGTTATGTTCGCCATTCATTAATTCATATCTCTGGTTGAATGCTTTCAAGATAGATAGGTAGAATCCATTGTATAATGCTCTGTCTTGGGAAATCATTCAATATTTTATGTTTTCTGCTATTTGAAAAGGATCCATCTCCTATTCCCTTTTCAGCTTATCACCAGTCTTACACATTTCATCATTATTTAAATTGAATTGTTAAAATCCCTGCCTACCTCGCCCTATGAAATACCCTATATCTCTGTTTTAATTCCCTAGTTTCAAACAACCCCATTTGTTCCATAACCCTAAAATTTTATAAAAACATTTCCCATAATTATACCTAGCCTAATATCAGTTTACTGTTATACTTCATTGAATGTTTTTTCACAGAGAGAGCCCTCTCCTGACCTTGTAGGGCTAGCTACAAGGCTGAGCGTGGTTTGAGGTTACCCTGATTTGCCTTCTTTCAGCCTAAGGTTCAAATTAGGTGCTAACATTTCTAGCGACCATACTAGGGATATATTTAGCATAAAGGACTGGTCACCGCAGTAATATTTTCAATATAAATTCCTGGACTCTGGATGATGATATTCAGAGTTTTCTAGGCTGAAATAAAAACATAGTAAAGTAGAAATTTGACCACAGTGGCTTCAAGAAGATACACAAGGGCCAATCTAGATCCAAATCCTCCCCCTGTGTTTGAAAATCCCAATCTCATTCCAACGATAGTCAGAATACAAGAAGGATTACTAAGTCCTAGGCCTATTTTAAAATCCCACACTTGGTCCAGTGAGTGGTTGTTTATAGAAGATCTTTATTTTGATGAGTGTTTTGAACTTTCTTTGTTCAGAAGTAAATCTGAGACTGCACTTGATGACACAGTTTTAGATCCAGAATTTCTCGTAGATCTTGAAGTTCAAAGGGAAAATACATCAATTGATGATTATATTTTGAATTCCCCTAAGACATCTGTCACTATAACCAATATCCCTGAGCCTTCAGAGGTATCGGAAACAACATCTCCTCCCCTTAATTCATCAATCAATTCTCAGCTTCCAACTCCTCCATCAACACCTCCCTTAAATCCTAGTATCACAAACACTGTGGTAAATCCACCTCGAGTCATGGATGCCTTGTATGCACCCCTGGTTTTACCTCAGAACCTGAATTATATGCCTGCTGATTATCAAAGTAAAATTCCTATCTTTGATGCCACTCAAAGTACCACAACCCAGCAGCACGTTGATAAGATGAATGAATTTTTTGATCTTCATGAGGCAGAGGCAGAGAATGTAACCACAAGGTTGTTTGCCCAAAGCTTTGGAGGTGAAGTTAGAAAGTGGTTCAGAGCCTTACCAGCAGGCTCTATCCGTACCTTGCAGGAGTTACATACACAGTTCTTAGACTGGTGGGAGGTAAAGAAAAATCCACTCCAAATTCTGTCTGAATATGAAAATATTAAAAGAAATTTGGGTGAAACTATACAGGATTATTGTGTAAGATTTAATGTTGTATATAATGCTATTCCGGCCAATCTTAAACCCCCTATGGGGTTAGCTTTGCTCAATTTTCCATATGGTTTCGATGCTGATATGGCATATCAGCTACGAGAAAGAGATCCTGCCACACTTGAAGAAATGCAAAAGATAGCTGTGAGTGTAGAAGCTAATCTGCTGGCCAAAAGAGCTCGGAAAAAAGCCGAAAAAAGAGTAAATGTTAAAGAGGAAGCCTCCCCTTCAGACAGTAATATGGATACTTTGATCTAAACAGTGGAGAAGATGGTCAATCGATTAAATATCTGGGATAGACCTAAAGCACAAACCAGGAATCCAAATTTCAAAGGATAGCAGCAACCACAATTCAGAACTAAGCAGAGGGAACATAGAATGCAGGACCAAGCAACACCACAGCAGAAGATCAGAACTCCATTACAGAAAAATTAGGTTCAGGGAACACAAACATATGATGATTATGATCCTATGATTGAAGCCAATCATTTCTTCACAGCCGATGGTGCGCCCATCTTTGTCACAGAAGATGAAGAATATACAATGATTTCAAATATTCGAAAGGATGATGATTTCATATTGGCTAATGATACAGTGATAGAATAAGAGTCTGATGACTACCAAAGAGGATACATGAATTCTTTATTAGTGAAACAGAAACAATATTCTTTGAGGAGCAGAGATGTGCCAATTAATCCCATTCAGAAGAGAAAGGAGTTACAATCAGAAAACGATTCTTCAAATACTCATCAACTAATGTTGCAAATGAAAAGAACTAGCAGAGCACAACAAAGGATCAAGTAGAGAAGAAAGATCCTCCCATCAAAGAGGTAGAAAATTTTCCTTCTTTTAATTTAGAAAATGAGATTTCTAAGTTGAAGGTGTCCATGCCCTTGGCTAAGTTGGTGAAAATAGTGCTTATAAACATCAGGTGTCTAGAATTTTGCAAATAGACTCTGTATCATATATGGTAAATATTGAGGATGATTATCTTGAACTCATTTTTGGTCCAACCACAGAAGATCAATCAGAATAAAGTGAAGTCCCCCCCTTTTACCTGAGTCTTAGATTGCATGAGTTCATTCTACACAATGCTATGTTGGACTCCGGAGCCTCGCACAATCTAATGCCTAAAGCCATTATGGAGAAGTTATGACTTGATATTACCCGCAAATACCATGATTTGTATTCCTTTGACTCTTGTAGGGTCCATTTTATTGGTCGTATCAAAGACTTGGTAGTACCTTTAGACCAAATTCCAGCCAAGAATGTTTTGATGGATGTAGTTGTTGCTGATGTTCCACCATGATTTGGAATGCTTCTATCCAATTCATGGGGTGAAAAAATGAAAGGAACCATACAGTTTGACTTCTCTTATGCCACCATTCCCATATTTTGTCAGTTGAGAAAACTATTCAGGGAGAAGAAAATGAAATACATGATCACTAGCAAAGAGAAGCCAGTTAATCATCCCATTAATTCAGTCCACACAGATTTAGAGTCATTTGTATTATATTGAAATGGTGGTTTGAATGATAAGAATTTTCAATTGGTACAAGTAGATGAGATACCTGAAATTTCATAAAATTTTAAGGAAATCCTTAAACAGGAAAAAGATAAAGCAGAAAGCATTTCTGAGCTTCTTGCCTGCTAGTAGCAAAAGGACAGTGAATAGCAGAAATATGTAGAAATAAGTCCAGATAAAGTAGAGGAAGAAGAGAAATTTCAGAATCTAGAAGAAGAAGAAGACGGCCTTTGGAGCATGGACTTTGATGGAGTTGTTGGTAAGGATGGTGCTAGTATAGGAATATGGATTCGGAGCCCTGTTTTCCAGCCTGAAAATTTTCCTAGTAATGTTAGAGTATGTGCTTACAAATTAGCTTTTGACTTCTCTAACAATGAAGCAGAGTATGAAGCTTTGTTTGCAGGTCTGAAATTTTTTAAGAAGCTAAAGACAAAGAGGATTTTTGTCTGTGGAGATTCGGAGTTGATAATAAAGCAGGTAAAGGGATAGTACCAAGCAAAAAATTTGCTATTGAGGGCATATAGAAATGCAGTCCTTGACATCTTGAGGACATTTCTGAGTACACTCTGATAGTAGTACCCCGAATGCAGAATCTTATTGTTGATTCTCTTGCCACTACTGCAAGCAATTTGAAGATTCCAATGAAATCCAGCAACAAGTTTGAAATTTATGTAAAACGCTAGCCTGCTATTCCAGATAATCGAAGGTATTGGGAAGTGTTTTGGGATGACAATGAAATCAACACTTTTTTGCAGAGTGAAGGAAAATTCAAAGATACTCCTATAGAAGGTGATTATGAGGTCGATGATCAAGAAATAGAAGCATATCAGATGGATGTGTTGCAGCTGAAAGACAATGTAATTCCTAGAGGTCTCATACCTTTAGAGGAGCTTTTTGATCAATATGATGTTGCAAATAAACCAAGCTTGGTGCCTAATGATAAAGGAGTTGAAGATGTGAATCTTGGAACAACTGACAAGCCTAAGCTAGTGAAGTTATCAAAATAATTTTCCCCTAGGGTAAAGGAAAAGTATGTTAAATTACTTTCTGAATTTTCTAATGTGTTTGCGTGGGATTATTCAGATTTGAAGATGTATGGCAAAAATATAATTCAGAATGCTATTCCCATCAAGCCAGATCAGAAGCCATTTAGACAGAAGTTGAGAAGAATCAACCCAAAGCTACTGCCATCCATTGAAAAAGAGGTAAGCAGATTGTATAAAGCTGGTATCATTGTCCCAATTAGATTTTATAACTAGATTTCAAATTTGGTCCCAGTACGTAAGAAGACAGGAGAGATAAGGTTTTGTATAGATTTTCGGATTCTGAATAAGGCATCCTTAAAGTATATCTATCCACATCCAAATATGGACCATATTCTGCAGAGAGTAGTTGGAGCATCAAGGATGTCATTGCTCGATGGCTACTCGGGCTATAATCAGATCTTGGTGCATGAAAAGAACCAAGACAAAACTACTTTCACAACACCCTAAGGAACTTTCTAGTATGCCAAAATGCCATTCGGACTGAAGAATGTTGGAGCCACTTTCCAGTGAGAAATGGACATTTCTTTTGCCAATGAAAAGGATGTTTTTCTTGTTGTTTATTTGGATGATCTGACAGTGTTTTCTGGTTCTGATGCTGAACATTTGCACCATTTGAGGGTTTTATTTCAGCAATGCAAGAATTTTTGGATTTATCTTAATCCTAAGAAAAGTTTGTTCGCTATGGATGAAGGCAAGCTGTTGGGGCATATCATCTTTAAAGATGGTATCCGCATTGATCCTACAAGAGTGGAGGCAATTCAGCACATAGACCTTCCACGTAACAAAAAGGAGATTCATGCATTCAATGGTAAGATGAACTTCTTGCACAGATTTATATCCAATTTGGCTGAACATTTAAGAGAAATGACTAATATGTTGAAAAAGGATAGCACTGTCAAATGGAGTGAGGAATATATCAAATATTTTAATCTGGTAAAGTTTGCTCTATCCAATGCCCCAATCTTGATTAGTCCCGACTATAATTAAGATTTCATTATATTCTCATTCGCATCAGAGCATACTATGGTGGCGGCTTTAATGCAAAAGAGAGATCAAATTGAAAATCCAATTACCTTTTTCAGTAGGACTATTCGAGATGTTTCCATGTGGTATAATATTATTGAGAAACAAGCATTGGCCCTTATAAAAGAATTGAAGGAATTTAGAGTATACATTATGCATTCACATACTATATCATATGTTCCTAATGCAGTAGTAAAAGATGTGTTGATGCAAACTCATCCATAAGGTCGAAGAGGTAAGTGGATAGCAGCTATGTTGGAATATGATTTGGAGATCAAACACACAAAGTTGATTAAAGGACAAGGCTTGGCAAAGCTAATGGCCCAATCAAACCTGCATGCCCTGGATATAAATATCATAACAGCAATGTTAGAGGATGAGAATGAAGGTTTGCTTGTTCCAGTTTCAGACATTTTCCTCCAATCCCCATGGTATTCAGACATTTTTTATGTTCTTCAGTATCTTACACCACCTCCAGGGATGTATAAAAGTAAAGGTAGATCATTGAAACTTAAATCTGCCAAATATTGTATTTTAAATAGCACTCTTTATTGGAAATATCCAAGAGGTATCCTGCTTAATTGTTTGGTTGAAGATAAGGCTCAGCAAGTAATGCATGAATTTCACAAAGGTGATTGTGGGGGTCATTTTTTTTGGAAAACTACAGCTAACAAAGTGTTGAGAGTAGGATATTATTGGCCCACCTTATTTTCAGATTTGTATAAAATAGTAATGAGCTGCCATGAATGTCAAATTTTCGAAGGAA
This sequence comes from Pinus albicaulis, assembly GCA_034641835.2. Taxonomy (NCBI): domain Eukaryota; kingdom Viridiplantae; phylum Streptophyta; class Pinopsida; order Pinales; family Pinaceae; genus Pinus; species Pinus albicaulis. Next base: position 1,571,480,248 of record CM076584.1, read on the forward strand.
AAAGGAAAATGCTTCCTCTTCCTTTGAAACCAGTTGCAATAAATGCTCCCTTTCAGTAGTGGAGACTTGATTTCATAGGAGAAATCCATCCTGCATCATCAGCGTATCATAAATGGATCTTGACAGGTACCGATTACTTCACCAAATGGATCGAAGCTGTTCCAGCAAGGAAGGCTACAGATACGATAATCATTCAATTTTTAGAGTCAAATATCTTGTCTCATTTTGGTTTCCCTCAGAAAATCATTACAGATAACGCACCAACGTTCAAATCTAAGAAAATGGTGGAATTCTGTGACAAGTATGATATTGTGTTGGGCCATTCAATAGCGTACTACCCACAAGGCAACGGCCTGGTGGAATCATCAAATAAGTCTCTCTTAAACATAATTAAGAAGATGCTGGAGGCAAATAAAAGGAACTGGAATCGAAAGCTCATCAACGCATTATGGGAAGATATGGTTAGCAGCAATAAATCTATATGTATGTCACCATTTGAATTAGTTTATGGTACTGATGCCATTTTTCCTACATCTATTATAGTTCCCGTCATGAGACTATTGCAAGAGGCTAGCAGTGAGCAAGATGATAATCAGCGAAGGATCAATCAAATGATCTAGCTTCAGTAAAGAAGGGAGGAAGTGTCTCAGAATGCTATTCAATTGCAGGAGAAGATAAAGAAAATCTATGACCATAAGACCAAAGCATAAAATTTTCAGTTGGACAATGTGGTGTTGAGATGGGATGCACAAAATGAGGACAAAGGGAAGCATGGTAAGTTCAACAATCTGTGGAAAGGACCATACCATATTTTAGCATACAGGGGACATAATGCCTTCTTACTCTCAGAGATGGATGACCAAGCTTGCCCTGGAGGACCAGTGACTGGTAGTATTTTGAAGCACTACCATTTTTGAAGATTATAGATCAAGAAACTATGTCACAATAATTGTATATACCATCTTATTTTTGGTCAGATTTCAAAGTACACAGTCATTAAAGTTTGGGGCTCGCGGTGAAGGCTATAAAACTTAAATAATATGTGTAAAAGTTTGGTTTTGTTTTATTTTTTAGTCTTAGTCTTGAGTCAGAGTCAGTTTTCATTATGTCAGTTTTCAGTATTGTGACTCCATGCTCAATGGATAAGGCTACTTGGTCTATGGTGTTCTTGGCACCTCCAAGGAGCTACCATCCCCATTGGAGCCAATGTTAGTGTCAGTATTTGCATACTTCCACCAAGGATCAAAAACACATTTGAATGTGCATCTTAGGTGTCCCATTCTGAAGGAATTTTCAATTATTCCATTATGTCATGATATAAAATTATTCCACTAGTGGTTTTTCATCAGTTTTCCCTCATGTGTAACTTGTTGATTCTCCTCTCTATGGTCTTCAGTCATGAGCCAGTTTCACTTTTTAATTCATATTATTAGGTCATAGGGTTGGTCTCATTTAGGTATTAGGGTCTTTTCATGGTCAAATTAATGAGTCAAGTGTCAATAAATACCAGCAAGATCATGAGGAGGACAAATAAACTCAGAAGCATAGTATCTGGGAAGATCAAGGAATGGTTCTATTGAGCTTGATGTAATTTTCACCTCAAAACCATGTTTTGAGGTAAAAACATGGTACTTTCCTTTTATTATCATCTCTTATGTAATTTTGTGTCTTCATATGTAATAAGCTGCACTTCGGAAGCCGTTATCTCCACAAAGCCACTTCCCTGCCTTTCAGAGCTATTTTCCATAGCATTTTTAGTGTAAAATCATGTTCTATGTATGTCCATCACTAAGAGCCTGGAAAGAGCTTTCCAACAGTATATTATACTCTCAAAATTGACTCCTGGAATGAAAAATATGCCTAAGTGAAAAAAATTCCCCAATACCCAAACCTTACCCCTTCTCCCATTTGTCCCTTGAACTTTATTTCATAAAATTTTAAATTTTTCCTTTATAAACCCCTTTTCCCCTATCCGATTGCATAATCACATCGCAAAACTTCTTTTGACCCATAAAACCCTTGATGCGATTAAATAAAACCCTTCCCTTCGCAACATTCAAATGCATGCTCTAATTTCCCCCCTTCCTATTGACCCCCTCTGATTCGCCCTTCCCCAAATGCGAATCCCTGATGTGATTCATCGCAAGTCCCCTCCTTCGACCTCCCGATCACATCGCATATTTTATTTTTAGTACTTAAACCCCTGACCCACTCCCTTTCACCTTTGCGATTGTGATTGGTTGGGCCCTACCTTAAAATCTTCTGCCCGTTCCAAATAAAACAAGTCTTTCCTTTGTTAAATGTGAAAAATCAATTTCAAAACATTTCTTAAGTCTTTCATCGCAATCGGAATTTCCACGATGTTTAACTCTAAACCAGCCTCCCCACTGATTGCGATTGTGATTCCTCCCCGCCGATGCCATTGATCTCACATCGCCAATTGCAATCGGCAGTTCCTATGTGCACTATGTCTCTGCTCCCCTTTCCGAAATGCGATTGCGATTCGCTTGGGTCCCACCTAAAGCCCTCTGCTCTTTCCAATGAAAAATCATTTTTTCCTTTATAAAACGCCAAACTTATTTTTATTTGTTTTATAAATGATTTCTTCCATTCCCCATCGCATCGTATATTTCGTTCCCAACGCTTAAACTCGCTCTCCTTTCCCATTGTGATTGTGATTTCCCTTTCCCACCTATACGCTATCGCATCACAAACTCCAATCGCATTCACTCTATTGTGTCATACGCTCCCTCGCTTCTTCCGATTGCGATTTGCGATCACTATATGGGCCGCCATCCTTTCCTTTGATCCTTTTCACCTAAAAAGGGGATTTTTCTTCATTAAAGGGCAAATTTCAGTCTTATTGTTTCAAAGGCATTTTCTTCAAAAGTTGGTTATTCTTCAAAGGATAAAAAAAGAAAGGAAAACAGTCAAAGCCGAGAAGCTAATTATGAAGTGCAAAGATCATTACAGTTTTTCTTCTCCTCTGGTTAAAGAAAATGTAACAGAAAAATCTCCAGATGATCAAAAAATGTATTGTTGTTCCTTCTTTTCAGGGGCAGATTGTTGGTTCTCTTCCTATGTTCGAATTTTAGTTTGTGAGTTGTTGGAACAGTCCCTCTTTCTATGGAATTTCTCCTCTAAATTTTGGTCTATTGAATGTAATTTTCAATAATTTGTAAAGGAGTAAGGGGAATAAAGTGTGGAATTATCTTGGAAGTCACTGAGGACACTTTGTGCTCCATTTGTAACAGTTTGGCAGGGAATTAATAAAGATATGCAGCTCTGATTTGTAGGATCACTTTGGTACATATTTTAGTATTGTTCTTTCCTTTTTGTTCATCTCTTAATTGTTATGTTTTCCATTCATTCATTCATATCTCTGGTTGAATGCTTTCAAGATAGATAGGTAGAATCCATTGTATAATGCTCTGCCTTGGGAAATCATTCAATATTTGATGTTTTCTACTATTTGAAAAGGATCCATCTGCTATGCCCTTTTCAAATTCTCACCATTCTTACACATTTCATCATTATTTAAATTGAATTGTTAAAATCCCTACCTACCTTGCCCTATGAAATACCCTGTATCTCTGATTTAATTCCCCAGTTTCAAACTGCCCCATTTGTTCCATAACCCTGAAAATTTAAAAAAAAAATTCCCATCATTATACCTAGCCTAATATCGGTTTACTATTATACTTCATTGAATGTTTTTTCACGGAGAGAGACCTCTCCTGACCTTGTAGGGCTAGCTACAAGGCTGAGCATGGTTTGAGGTTACCTTGATTTGCCTTCTTTCAGCCTAAGGTTCAAATTAGGTGCTAACAGGTCATAGGGTTGGTCTCATTAGGTTATAGGGTCTCATCATAGTCAAATTAATGAACCAAATGTCAATAAAATAAACTAGGACACGAGGATGCCTAATAAGCTCAAAAGCATGGTGTCTGGAAAAATAAAAGAAGTTGTTCTTTCAGTTGGATGTAATTGTCACCTCAAAACATATTTTGAGGTGAAAAGAGGGTGCTTCGTTTTGATTATCATCTTTTATGTAATTTTATGTCTCCATATGTAATAAGTTGAACTACAGAATTTTCTATCTCCATAAAGCCACTGTCAGTCCTTTGCAGCTCATCATCAAGGACCAAAGAGAAGGGGCTTTTCTCTGCTTGTGTTTCAGAGGTGTTATCCACAATATTTTTAGTGAAAATCATGTTCCAAGTGTGTTCATCAGAAGGAGCCTGGAAAGAGCTTTTCGATGATATATTATACTCCTGAAATAGACTTCTGGATTGGAAGATATGCCCAAATGAATAAAATCCCCAAAGCACCATTTTTCATTATTATTAACCCTTCAAACTTTAATGTTTTGTTTCATTGCTGCATCCTACAACTCCAATGTGATCACATCACCTCGCAAAATTCCATGGGCCGCTGATCACAACACTTCCGATTGAACACTTCCGATGTGATTTACCCACCCCGATCCTCCAATCGCACAATCGCATCACATTATTGGCACTCCGCATATTTAAACCCTTTCATTGTTTCCTCGCTGATATACGCTTCCCCCGATTGCATCCGGACTGTCAATCTTCTCAATGATCTAATGGCCCACATTCCATTGCATAGTCTCCCTATTAACCATCTCTGATTTTTACCGTCGATGCAATTAACCCACCTCCGATGCCTCTGATCTGATTATTCCATTGCACCATCGGCCTCCCATCGCATCGCAAGTTTTCATCGCATCGCTCCATTACGACATGCTCCCTCCCCTCTTCCGTCGTGATTTGCGATTACGGTTTTGGGTCCCACCTAAAATCCCTTCCGCCTTTTCAAAAGAAAAGGGTTTTTCTCCGTGTAAAAGCGGAAATTTCATTTTATATTTGTTTCAAAATAATTTCCTCTACCCTCCTCTATAGCTCCCTTATCCTTGGTCTATACTCCATCACCATCACATATCATGATTTCTCCACTCAATTTATGTCTGCCCCTTCAGTTGCGATTTTCGATTGCAATTTCTCCCGGTCCCAACAAAGCTTTCCGCCATTTCTGCCCGTTCCACTTCTCCTCTGCGCCATTTTACACTATCGCATCACATCGCTCCATTATGCAATGCACCCTCCCCCCTTCCAATGCGATTTGCAATTGTGATTTGGGCCCACCATCCTTCCTTTTGCTCTTTTCAATTTAAAAATGGATTTTTGTTAAAGGGGTCAATGTGATTTTAGTTGGTTGCAAAGGCATTTTTCTTCGGAAAAAAGTTTTTTCTTCAAGATTAAAGGAAAAGACATTCTTTTTTGGGCCGTGAGCTATTATGAAACACATAGATCATTATAGAATTTACCATGAAATGACAGCAATGATAAAAGAGGAGAATCGGTTCCAAATTTGTCTTTCTTCTCCTCTGTTTGAGTAACTACAACAGAAAATCCTCCAGATGATCAAAATGTATTGTTTATTTTTTTTTTAGAGGCATTATGTTGGTCTCTTTCTTATATTCAGATTTTAGTTTCTGGGCCGGTGAAACAGCTCCTCCTTCTGTGGATCCACCCCCCTTGAAACTAATCTATTTAATGTATTTATTCATCATTTGTAAAGGGGGGAAAAAAGGTGGAATAAGTTGGAATCATTGAGGACGCGCTGCGCTCCATTTTGTAACAGTTTGGTAGGGAATTAATAAAGAAATGCAACACTGATTTATGGAATCCCTGTGGTATGGATTTTAGCACTATTCTTTCCTTTGTGATCATTTGTTAATTGTTATGTCCGCCATTCTTTCATTCATATTTCTGTTTGTATTTTTTCAAGATAGATAGGTAGAATGCATTGTATAATGCTCTGTCTTGGGAAAATCATTCAATACTTTATGTTTTATGCTGTTTGAAGAGGACCCATCTCCTATTCCCTTTTCAGCTTCTCACGAGTCTTAAACATTCCATCATTATTAAAAACAAAGTTTTTAAAATCCCTGCCCACCTTGCCCCACATAATACCCTGTATCTCTAATTTAATTCCCCAGATTCAAACTTCCTAGCCCCATCTGATCCATACAGCCCAGAAAAATTGATAAAACATTTCTAGCTACTATACCTAGCCTAAAATCAATTTGCAGTTACACTTCATTGAACATTTTTCATAGAGAGAGCTCTCTCCTAGCCTTGCAGGGCTAGCTACAAGGCTGAGCGTGGTTTGAGGTTACCTTGATTTGCCTTCCTTTAGCTTGAGGTTCAAATTAGGTGCTAACATCCTGGCGACCATACTGGGGAATATTTAAAACAAAAGACTGATCACCCCAGTAATATCTTCTATATAAATTCTTGGACTCTGGATGATGAGGTTCTGTTGGGTATGTGTTATATTCTTTCCACGACTAGCCCCATGTGCTGTACGTTGCGTCGGGCGCAGCAGGGGGGTCACAAGGGGGGAGGTAGCCCACACTGTTGGGGTCTGGGGCAGCGCCCTGGCGAAATTTTTTTGGGTGCGCGGACCCACTCATAGGCGACCATGTTTTGTGCATGATTTTGCACATGGTTTTGGGGTACGATGGTTTTCGACCCCTAGTATTTTGTAGATCCGGTCAAGGGAACTACGGTTATGTTCTAATCCAAGGTTAATGGATTGGGGTTTATGTATGCTTCGTAATGTATATATATGTGTTATAACACTAAAAATAAAATAATAAAAGATCAAGTTGGTCATCCCGAATTGGGATCCAGGGGAAAATCTCTGTGTTTATCTGTTTTATGTTTTATGCTCTCGCTATTGTTTATTTTCCGTTATAAGTGAAGATAACTTTTGTTCAGGGTTAAAACTTACATTTGGTATCAGAGCCGTTTTGGCTTCAAGGGGATGCCTTTGCTGCTGAGGGTTTTTTTCTCAGGCCTAAGGTAGACCTTGTTCAGTGGGAGATCTACGGGATCGATTCTTGTGGTGAAAGAATATGGCGAGCGGCGGAAAGATAGAGATCGAGAAATTTAATCGTCAGAGTTTTGAGTTGTGGAAGCTCAAGATGGAGGATCTCTGGTGGATAAAGATCAGTGTATCGCGGTAGATCTAGGTACTAAACCAACAGCAATTTCAAATGAAGACTGGAAGAAACTGGATCGGAAGGCTAAGAGCACAATACGGTTGTGTGTCTCAGATTCTGTATTGTTGAATGTATCTGGGGAAGCTACGGCAAAGAATTTGTGGGAAAAACTTGGGACTTTGTACCAATCTAAGTCTCTGGTGAATAATTTTTTCCTGCGGAAAAAGTTGTATAACCTGAGGATGAAGGATGGAGACTTAGTGACAGAGCATCTAAACACCTTCAATACTATGCTAAGTCAGCTGTCATCTGTTGATATTAAAATCTCAGATGAAGATAAGTGCATCAGTTGGTTGTGTTCTCTACCAGACTTGTGGGATAGTCTGGTTATTGCAATAGGTAGCAATACAACTATGTTGAATTTTGATGACATTGTCTCAGCCTTGCTATCGGAGCAAATGAGACAGAAAAATATGGAGGGCTAGAATGGAGATGCCTTATCTGTATGAGGAAGGTCACAAAACAAAAACAAGAATAAGGTTTTGAGTGGGAGATCCAAATCTAGAGGGAGATCTAAATCTCCTGGAAAGTTTGTAAAGGTATGCTGGAAATGCGGAAAGGAAGGGCACTATAAAAAGGACTGCAAATCTAAATCTCCTAAGAAAGGAAAGGGATCTGATGATGCTCCTTCTGCAGAGGCAAAAACCACCTCGAATGAAGGTGGGGATGTGTATTTGGCTTCTTCCTCAAATACACATGTAGATCATGAGTCATGGTTGATTGACTTAATTGCATCCTTTCACTTCACTCCCCATAGGGAGTGGTTCTGTGAGTATGAGAAATATGATGGTGATGTCTTCCTAGGGGATGATAGGAAGGCCAGAATTGTCGGACATGGAAAGGTCAAGCTGAAGCTGCAAGGTGGAAGGATTAGAACACTTCCTAGTGTTCTACATATTCCTGCATTCGCCGGAAATCTAATTTCTATAAGCAAGATGGATGATGCAGGTGTAAAAACAGTGTTCGAGAAATATGCCTGCAAGATGGTTCAGGGAGCACTGGTAATAATGCGGGGAGTTCATACTGGAAATTTGTACAAGCTACAAGGTAGCGCTGTTATTGATGGGTGTAACAGCTATGTGTTTCCTGAAAGTGGAGCGGAAAGCCTAGCTGTCTCTGGAGAAAATACCATGTTATGGCATCAAAGGCTTGGACATATTGGAGAGAAGGGCCTTCGGATACTGCATAGAAATGGTATGGTAGAAGGTATGTCTAATTTCTCTCTGGATTTCGATTTCTGTGAACATTGTGTAAATGGGAAGCAGAATCGGGTGATTTTTCCTTCTGGTGCTAAGAGGGCGAACAAGATATTAGAACTTGTGCACAGTGATGTGTTTGGACCTGTGTCAGTTCCATCACTGGGAAAGTCTGTGTACTATGTTTCATTTATAGATTACTTCTCAAGGAATACATGGATATATTTCTTGAGGAAGAAATCTGAAGCTTTTGACAGATTTAAATAATTTAAGGCTCTGGTGGAAAACCAGACAGAGAAGAAGATAAAGGCGTCGAGGACAGATAATGGTGGGGAGTTCTGCAAGAAGGAATTTGAAGAGTTCTGTAAGAAGTGTGGTATAGCACGATAGAAGACTACTTCATACACACCTCAGCAAAATGGACTTGCAGAAAGAATGAATAGAACACTGATGGAAAAGGCAAGAAGCATGCTCAGTGGTACCGAGTTAGGACAGGAATTCTGGGCAAAGGAAGTGGAGACTGCAGGCTATCTGGTTAACAAATCACCTTCATCAGTGTTGGAGGATAAGACTCCACATGAGGTATGGACTGGTAAGAAACCCTCTCTTTCACATCTAAGGGTATTTATATGTGATGCATATGTACATGTTCCAAAGGAGAAAAGGACCAAGTTGGATAATAAATCTGAAAGGTGCATCTTTATTGGGTGCAAGGATGGTTTAAAAGGTTACTAGCTTTGGAACCCGGAAACAAGGAAGGTTGTGTACAGCTGAGATGTGGTGTTTAGAGAGGTGAAATATGTTGTTAAAAATGAAATCATACCAAAGGAACCTGAGAAGATAGAGTTTGAGCTAAAGGAGTATGAATCAGACTCTACAGCAGAAGAAGATTCAGAAGAGGAAGAGCCACAAACTCCAGCTTTGAGAAGATCAGTTCCAGAAATAAGGAAACCAGAAAGGTATATTCCATCTGATTTCTGTTTAGGTTTTGCCTTAACTATAACTGATGATGATCCCAGAACTGTCAGAGAGGCAGTAGATTCAGAGGATGGAAAACTCTGGAAGGAGCCCATGGTTGATGAAATGGCATCCTTGCACAAAAATGAGGCATGGGATCTGGTGGAGTTGCCAGCTGGAAGGAATCCCATCGGGATAAAATGGGTGTTTAAGAAGAAGATGAATGTAGAAGGCAAGGTGGAGAAATACAAAGCTCAGTTGGTAGAAAAAGGTTATTCCCAGGTGCCAGGAATTGATTTTGGTGATATTTTTTCTCCTGTTGCCAAGGCTACTTCTATTAGATTACTTTTATCTGTTGTTGTTGCATTTGATTTTGAGATAGAACATATGGATGTGAAGACAAAATTTCTTCAAGGGGATCTAGAAGAGGAGATCTACATGAAGCAACCTGAAGGCTTTATGGTCAAGGGTAAGAAAGAATTGGTATGCAGGTTGGAGAAGTCTCTGTATGGGTTAAAACAATCACCAAGGATGTGGTATCAGAAATTTGATACATATATACGGGGACTTGGCTTCACCAGAAGCATGGAGGATCACTGTGTTTATTTTAAATTAATTGGTGACCGTGTTATTTTTTTGGTCTTTTATGTGGATGATATGTTGTTGATTCGAAATGACAAAGAAATTATCCAAGATTTGATGAGCCAGCTGTTCTCCAAATTCGACATGAAGGATCTTGGTGCTACAAACTATATTTTGGGCATGGAAATTAAGAGAGATCGGGCAGAGAGGAAGCTCTGTTTAAACCAGAGGAAGTATTTCGAGACTATATTGTAGAGGTTTAATATGCAGGATAGTAAACCGGTGAATGTTCCTATTCCTGTAGGTGTAAAGCTATCTGTAGAACAGTGTCCCAAGACACAAGAATAAGAGGAGGATATGTCCTGTGTTCCATATGCAAGTGCAGTGGGTATCTTGATGTATGCAATGGTCTATACTAGACCAAACATTGCACATGCAGTGGGAGTATTGAATAGGTTTATGTCAAACCCATGGAAGGAGCATTGGACAGCAGTGAAGCAGGTTTTTAGATATTTACGTGGCACTAGTGATTATGGCTTCTGCTACCAGGGAAGACCAGGATTGGAAATAATATTGGACATTCATGGTTCTGTTGATGCAGACTGGGTTGGAGATCTGGACCAAAGAAGATCTAAATGTGGGTATGTGTTTAGCCTATTTGGAGGCACAATCAGTTGGATGAGTAAAAGACAGTCTGTAATGGCTCTTTCAACTACAGAGGCATAATACATAGCAGCTACTCATGAAAGCAAGGAAGAAATTTGGTTGCAGAGATTATGTTCAAGTATGGGGTTGGTACAGGAAACTATAAGGATAGACTGTGATAGCCAAAGTGTAACTTTCTTGGCTAAGAACCCTGCTTACCATTCGAAGACAAAGCACATTGATGTTCAATATCACTTTTTTAGAGATATGGTTGAGGCTAAAAGGATGTTGTTGGTAAAGGTGGACACTTTGAAGAATGTTTCAAATTAATTGACAAAGTCTGTGAGCACTTAGAAGTTCTCTTGGTGTTTAGAAAAAATGGGTGTTGAATAATTGGCCCAATGACTAAGCTCTCCTATGCCCCCCTGTGGAAAGAAAACAACAAGGGGGAGAACATTGGGTATGTGTTATATTATTTCCACGACTAGCCCCACGCGTTGTACGTTGCGCTGGGCGCAGCAGGGGGGTCACAACGGGGGAGGCAGCCTCCACTGTTGGGGTCTGGGGCAGCGCCCCGGCGAAAATTTTTTTGGTGTGCGGACCCACTCATAGGTGGACCCACCCATGTTTTGTGCATGAGTTTGCACATGGTTTTGGGGTACGATGGTTTTATGCCCCTAGTATTTTGTAGATCCGGTCAAGGGAACTATGGTTATGTTCTAATCCAGGGTTAATGGATTGGGTTTTATGTATGCTTCGTCATGTATATATATGTGTTGTAACACTAAAAGGAAAATAATGAAAAATCAAGCTAGTCATCCCGATTTGGGATCCAGGGGAAAATCTCTATGTTTATCTGTTTTATGTTTTATGCTCTCGCTATTGTTTATTTTTTGTTATAAGTGTAGATAATTTCTATTTAGGGTTAAAACCTACAGGTTCAGAGTATGCTAGGCTGAAATAAAACATTGTAAAGTAGAAAATCAACCACATTGGCTTCAAGGAAATACACAAGGGCCAAACCTGATCCAAATCCTACCCCTATATTTGAAAATCCTAATCTCATTCCATGAATAATCAGAAGACAAGAAGGTTCAGTGTGCCCTAGACCTATTTTCAGATCCCATATCCAGCCTAGTGAGTGGTTATTTATTGAAGACCTCTCTTTTGATGAGTGTTTTGAGCTTTCTTTATTCAGAAAAAAATCTGAAACTGCACTTGATGACACAATTTTAGACCTTGAGTTTCTTATGGATATTGAAGTTCAAAGGGCAAACACATCAATTGATGATTATATTTTAAATTCCCCTCAGACATATATCACTATAACTAATACCCCTGAGCCTTCAGAGTTATCAGAAACAACATTTGATGCCCTTAATTCATCAGCATTCCCATCAATTTCAGAAGCCAATTCTTAGCTTTCGACTCCTCCATCAACAACTCCCTTGAATCCTAGTAGCACAAACGTTGTTGTAAATCTACCTTGATTCATGGCTGCCTGGTATGCACCCCTGGTTTTACCTCAGAATCTGAATGATATGCCTGCTAATTATCAAAGTAAAATACCTTTCTTTGATGCCACTCAAAGCATCACAGCCCAGCAACATGTTGATAAGATGAATGACTTCTTTGACCTTCATGAGGTAGAGGCAGAAAATGTGACCACGAAATTGTTTGTCCAAATATTTGGAGGTGAAGTTCGAAAATGGTTTAGAGCCTTACCAGTAGCCTCTATCCACACTTTTCCGGAGCTACATAGACAATTCTTAGACCTATGGGAGGTAAAGAAAAACCCACTCCAAATCTTGTCTGAATATGAAAATATTAAAAGGAATGTGGGTGAAAGTGTACAAGATTATTGTGTGAGATTTAATGTTGTGTATAATGCTATTCCGGCCAACATAAAAGCCCATATGGGGTTAGCTTTGCTCAAATTTCTAGATGGTTTCGATGCTGATATATTGGCATATCAGCTACGAGAACGAGATCCTACCACACTTGAAGATATGCAGAAAATAGTTGTGAGCGTAGAAGCAAATTTGCTGGCCAGGAGAGTGTGGACAAGAGCCGAAAAGAGGGTAACTATAAAAGAAGAAGCATCTCCTTCGAATACGAAGATG